>CAUDMG010003142.1:0-143698 GCA_958450375.1 Homarus gammarus | reverse complement strand
GGGGAGAGGACGCTCCCCTGAGGGACTTCGCTCATAAGTGGGAAGGTCTCTCCTGTGTGTTGTCCTACCCTCAGTCTGGCATTTCTGTCGTCAATAAAGTTACAAAGCAGCTTTTCAATGTTGGTGGGAAGTTCGAGCTGGTGGACCTTATATTTTAGACCATTATGCTAGACTTTGTCAAATGCCTACGCTACATCCGGAGAGTTAGATTACATTGCCTACCACTCGCCGGATACACACATAATATCTTGCACGCTTATCGTTGTTACATTGTCTACCACTCGCCGTTTCTCTGGCTATGTTTTCACATGCCAGGGCTATAACTGTTGTGGTGGATTTCCCTTTCCTGAACCTTAATTGTCTAGTTGACTCTGTTGGTTATTTCCAAGTGATTTCTCAGAAGGTTATTGATCATTTTTCTAGCATTTTTCCAGGTACTTCAAGGAGGGAGATCGGTCTGTAATTTAGTGGGACAGCGGGGTCCTTTCCTTATTTTGGTGTTAGGGTAATAATGGCCTCTTTGAATTTCGTTGGGAAGTAACCCGTGGTCAGGCAAGCGTTCATTGTGGTTCTCAGTCCCTCCATGACCGGGTTGTTTATGTGGCTGAGGATCTCCTTGGTGATGCCTGAATAGCCAGGGGCTTTATTTTTGGAAATGGAGATGGCTGTGCTGAGTTCTTGCAAGGTGATTGTTTTGGACAGTGGGCTGTCCCCCATATGATTTCAGGGGAAGACTGAGTGCGGTGTGTCTGGCCCCGGAGTTCATCAAGGACGAGCTCCTCGTGGGTACCATCAAATCCCTGTTCTTTTCATTTGTGATTCGGAAGATGTTCCTCCATATATCCCTGAATATGGGTTCTTTGTCTTGGTCATCGTATATTTTACTTCCTGCGTGGTCAGTTATATATGATGACTCGTTATGGCTGCAACCTTTCAGTCTCTTAACTCGACGCCAAAACTCTCCTGAATCGTTGTATGTATGTGAGAGTTGTTAAGGGAAGCATGCCCAATTCATTGCAGACCAATTCTGGAAGATGTGGGTGGAGGAATATCTCCCGACACTCTGGCAACGACAAAAGCATTTCCAGGCCCACCGCAACTTCTCTGGTGGGTGATGACGGCCTGGTGCGGTGTGCCAAAGTGAAGACGAAGGACTCAGTATTAATACTTCCAGTGATAAAGCTCTGCCTATTGGAGGGAGTCAGAGAGTGAGATTCCCGGCAGACAATGGGTTTCGAGCAAGCTCGACAGGGGGAGTGTTACAGCCACAGTAGGATAAACTAGTAGAGAGAGAGAGAGAGAGAGAGGAGAGAAAGGGAAACAGGAGAAAGACAAAGGGAGTGTTTGCAACGAACTTTGCCGAGGTGTTAAATGTGAAACAGATGGTCCTCGCCTCGGGCTGACTAACTCGCTCCCTGTGTAGTTCAGAATTCGGTCAAAACCTGCAGAGTACAAATTACACATGTTATGTATGAGATAATTAATTCACTTGTACGTTCCTTCGCTATTAACAACTACATATGATATATTTGAGTAGAGTGGGGTGTTAAACCATATATAAAAACTTACGTGTTTCGGGTCTAATGTATGACAAATCGAGTTCTACGTGCAAGGGTCTCATTTTCTCACAGTCGCTCATCGGGCGGTTTACACTGGGAGTTTAAATAAGTGATACTTGGTTTAGGCTAGAGCCTAAACTTACCCCCACTTACTGTAGCATTAGAGGCTTTATTACACTTAGGCAAATTGATTTGTGAAAAAAGAAAAAATCCTGACCTTGCAATTTTATCTTACCAAACATATAATTATCATCCCCTCGGCATTACATACTACATTGAGAGAGTGGTATCTCTTCCTGTTTACATATGTTCCTTCCTTTTAATTTGGTGCTTTTATGGGTGTGTGTGTGTGTGTTCCATCTATTGCACCAATGACTCTTAGAAAAAATTTTATTCTGGAAAACCTTGCACAATTTTTGCCTTGTCTACTGTACCTGTTGGCATCTTTATTTCAGTTCTTGCCCTATCTGAGAAAATTTGGGTAACATCCTTAATAATTCTACTGACACTAAGTTGGGTAAGACCAACTGTATCACCAAGTATATTTTGGAAAGTTCCACTTGCGTAAAATCCTAAGGCTATTTATACTTGCGTGTGTTGGAACATCATTAGATCTTGTCGTTCTCTGCCTTACAAAGGGGTCTTATTCATCACACAGACTTAATATTTCACATCAAGGAAACCTATTGTATCCAAGTAGGTTTTCATCGCTTATATTTATCGGATCTAAAGGGTACCCATACCTTCGTTCACGTCGTAAAGCTCGATCGCATAAATAAGCTAAAATCACCTCCATTACAGGTTAAAAAACAAAACAAATGAGTGCCAAGTGTTGCGGCAACAATCTGCTGGAAAGAAATTAGGCACTAAAACTGGGGCTTGACGGAGGGGGTTATCAAAAATACTTTACAAAATTGCTTCTTACAGTAGTGTTTTTATGTTGATACTAACTTATTCGAACTTTATATTAGGCCTAAAATAGCTGGGTTAGGCCTGTGAAAACCAAAAAATAAAATAAAAAATCACCAAGGCCTTGGGTCTTGCCTGGCTCTTTGGGGCAAAACACCGAAGAACGCTCGGTGTGCTAAAATATCTGTACACGTTTGAAACTGAATGCAATGGCTCTGTAAGAAAGTAAATAAGAGTGATAAAAGTAAAAAAACTGTTACATAAATACAGGTGTATCAGTTATTGATATATGATGATAGCCAATAATGAAAATACACTCCACCCATGTGAAACATGCCTGACTAAGCGGAAATTGCCATACTGTACAGTTCACATGAACAAGCCAAAACGTTTTAAGTAGTCGCCATAACTTCAGTTGTGATTTTCTTTTAGTGTTTAATAGAGAGAAAAAGACAGAGTTTCCTATGATGTGTGATTAAAGAGCTGAAAACTTTTATTTTTGATGATTTCCCAAAATAAGTTGGACCTGTCACATGAGGTGAGCTAGCAGGTAGGGTGCTCCAAAACACCCTTCATCATAATATATTAGATTAAACACACTTAAATTGCTTTCATCGAGTTAAGTGTCCCTTCAGAGCATACAGAAAGACCTTCTTTTGCCTCTTGTCTATCAGCTACTCGCATTTGAAGCTACTTTCTGGTAGAAACAGCAGCAGTCTCAGCAGTCGTAGAGTCTTTTGACCTGTTTACATTTGATTACGTAGTGTATTCGGTGTTTTACCCATAATAGGATTTTGACTGCTAACCCCTGCCCTAATGCTGGCCTATGACAAGATACATAAGCTAGACTAGGAGAGATTTATTCTGGTGTACTTCAAATAAATAGGTTATTGATAACATAGCCTTGTCTAACCTAAATGACCAATCTCTTCTTTTATAGTACTGATTTAGCCTAGACCCTGGTGTTTTCCTTTCAATGTTTGGGTAATTTGGTCTGAATTTGCTTGAAATTCGTCAGAAAAGCAAGAATGCAATTCTGAAACTAATTCAAATTATCCTTAAAATTTCTAAAATTAATACTCTACCCTAAGCTACTGTCAAGGGAAAGATTGGAACTAGGCTAAGGGTAGCTGCTAGACAAAGTGTCTCACTGACAGCCTGACACCCATCAAATTTGCCATATAAAAGTTCATGTGTGATAGAATTTTCCATTTAAATGTTCTTCATGTTCTAACTAAATTAACTAGGCCCCCAAGTTTAAACAATTATTTCGCTAAGACTGAAAAGGCTGTTATATAGGCTCCTAGATTAATCAAGTTAATTGCATTCCATATTTTACGCCCAATATCATTTCAATTTGGCTAGTATATTATGTATATCTTATCATGTTATCATAAACCATATAATTTACATACGAAAATTGGTGTAGGCTATTGGTTGAATACGCAAAAAGAAGGCGAAGTCTAGACAAAAATGCTCCCTTGACCTTGTATTTGGCTTTCATTACTGACGGATATCTACGGCTATACTATATTAATAAGGTCTATCTGCAAGTTTACTCAGTCATAAAAAATATTTATACCATAAATGTGGACAATACAAACCTTCTATTTTGGTACAAATTACTTGATAAGTTGTAAGAAGAGAAAAGCTGCGTCTCTTCCATTCCGCGAGAAATAAAAACTCTCAAGCCTCTTATTATCGTAAAAAAAAAAAAAATACCTAAAAAGACAAACTGGAATATCGTATTTTAGTATGTTGATGTACAAAATTTTTTTTCATTATTGTATAAGTTAAGTCTAACTAGCTTCATTACAACATTTTTTTTATGCAATCGGGAAATAGCATACTTACTACATCCGGGTTGAGCATGTTACAGCAGCTAAGGAGGTCCTGTAAGTTATGGCCTCGAATACGGACTCACTCACGGAGTTCACTGCCAAATGTTTGTTTTGAGTATACAGATCGGGGACTGCAACTCCAATTACGGGATAAACAAACAGATACAGTCCCTTAAATGCTTTTGAGTATGCGGCCCATGAGCAGTAGTGGCGCTCTAGTGATCAGTAAGGGCCCTAAAGCGCCCCGGTAAATTTGATTCCAGCTCTGCTCCGGGTCTCGAGCACAATTTAAAAAATCTGGTCATGGAGGGTTCTGAATGACGGACACGGAGGTTGGTACAGTTGCGGAAATGTGTTCCTCCACCTCCTGTGGTAACTCATTTCTCCAAACGGCCAATCCATAATTATGACCTACAGCAAACCTATCCACTAATCACTTCTGTCGTCACACGACCAATATCCATTCATTCATGAATACTGAACTGATACTACCAGTGCGACGCTGCCTTTTGGAAACACGGGTTATTAAATGGGTGTAGGAACACAATTCTGCAACTGAAACACTAGTAACTCTTGTTTAAAAAAGGCGAATTGACAGCACTGAACTGGGATGGATCTCTTCTCTGTTAGTGAACTTGGCCTCCGTGAAGAACCTACGTAAAGCAGATGAGAATAAATGAAAGAAAGACTTTCAATAGGATGTTAATTCATGAGACACCGAGACAAAATTATGATCAGCTGTATAATGGTGTTGAGTGACAGTGGATCTCATAGACTCCCTTAAGCAGATACAACACAAGGAACCAATGTGCCCGACAATAGTCTACCATCTGGACAGTAATCGAGCATTGTGTTCATTCGGTTACCTTACCCACCAAAATGGTACTTGATAATGTATAAGCCTTCCCACACTGGACATAGATTGATAATCCTTCACAGTACACACATTTTGTAATAGAATCTCCTTTTACGCAAAGATTTTATTATTACATCACAAATAAAGTAATTACCATAACAAAACATAATCAACATCACTTAAAACTTACACACAAAGATCTCTTTAACACACGTCAAAGAAGTTACGTACATAATATAAGGCATTTGTATGGTTCACTTCATTTTTCTGGTGAGGGTTGGATTAGGTTAGGTTAGTTTAGGTTAGATTAAGTAAGGATGCTAAGTAAGCTTGTTAAGTTAGATAAGATTAGGTTAAGCAAGGATAGCTTAATAATTTGGATTAATCTATAATACAACATTTCCAAGAAGTGATTTACATTTAAATAATCCTTGACCAGCAACATAATGCACTGTACATTTTGAACAACTGAAAACAACTACTGGGTCACGTTCTACCACTGCTGTTGGTCACTGATGGTCCAGTTGTCACTATCATCATCAAATCCTGTTTTCCTTCCCTCCATCTTTATTGTATGTTCTGTCTGTTTCTTGTTTCCTTTTTGGTTTACTGATTATTGCTGGATCTCATTAAGTGGAGAAGCAATCACCGTCTTCTTCAACCTGCGGCGAAATTTGTTTAGTTGTTACCAGGAAAACTTATTAACCTAACCTAACATGTAATTCAGTTGTTCCCAAACCCATAGTCGCGATCCATGTGAAGCAAAACAAATTGAAGAGTCATTTACATTCAGTTCATCCCAAGTTTGTCGAAAAGCCCCCGAGTTACGGAAGGCCAAAGACAAACCGAGTTCAGCTTTTTCTCTGCAGAAAGCTTCCTTCGCTTCCTTTTTAAGTGGCATGGTATATTGCATACTGCTACTGTAGAAGCTTCATAACATTGAAGAGGAGCTGTTTTGGTCAGCAGCAGTGGCAATGGTGAAAATTGTTAGCGGAGAAAATGTTGCCAAGAAGGTTGAATACGTACCACCTTTCTGACAAAAGCATCAAACGTCGAATTGATCTCATTTCATTAGATATTTTGGCTCAACTGGTTGTGGTGCTGAAAACCGGAGGAAAATTTTCGTTGCAGATGGATGAATCTGTGGACATTGCAGGTGACCCTCAACTCATGGTTTTTGTAAGATACAGAGGAGAACACGACATTCTGGAAGAATTTCTCTACTGCAATGTCCTGTCAAGTACCACCACTGGAGAAGACAACTTTAATATGATGAACATTTTTTTTCAAGAAACATGATCTAGACTCATTAAATTGCTCGGCTGCGTGCACCAACGGGGGTCCGTCTATGATGGGAATTAGTGTGGGTTTTGTTACTAACGTTAAACCAGAAAACCCTGATGTCATAATAATTCACTGTTTCTTACACCAGGAAAACCTTGCCTCTCAATGTTTGCAACCTGACCTCCATGTAGCTCTCAATGATGCTATCCAAATTGTGAATTTCTTCAAGGCCAGGGCTTTAAACTCACATATTTTCCATAAAATGTGTGAAGAGATGGAATACATCATCAGGTTTTGCTGTACCATTGAAAGTCTCCAGTATTCGAATATTTGGACCCAACTCAGGGATAAGCCCATTCTGACTTGGGAGGCTGAAAAAGCTCTTCTCCTTTTTGCAACAATATATCTTTGTGAACAGGTCTTGTTATGATCAAGACTAAAGCAGGGGAAACGCGTGAATCCTAGGCATGACTTGCGTTGTGCTCTGTCCATTAACATAAATCCAAACTTAGAGGAGCTCACCCAAAAAATGAAGCAGTATCATGGTAGCCACTGAGAAAACACTTGATTTTCTCTTATCAAGCTTTGTAATTAACCCTCCATTACGGTCGCTGGGGTTAAAAGCCCACAGCCAAATTGTCTGCCATTCTTAATTTATAACAATGTTGTATTTGGTTATTACAATCTCGATTTTTAAGTATCTTCTTTCATTCAGGTAGGATTTTAATGAAATTTAAGCATTTCAGCAGACGCAAATATGAGTTATTTGTCGAATTTTGGGTGTATGACAACATATCAGAATGATTGGTAATTAACACTATATGTACCCGCATTTAGGGTCGCCAGGACAAGATTATGTTTAGGGTCGGGACCAAAAGAGTTTGGGAACCACTAATCTAATCTAATTAAAGCCAAATTAACCTACCCTGCCCTTGAACTAACTTGGGTTGGGTGAAGTGGGCGGTGTGGCCTGCGTAGGGTGACGTGCGTAGGGTGACGTAGGCAGGTTGACGTGGGTAGGTTGGCGTGGGTAGGGTAATGTGAGTAGGGTAATGCGAGTAGGGTAACGTGCGTAGGGTATCGTGGGTACGGTGACTTGGGTAGAGTGACGTGGGTAGGGTGAGTGGGTTAGGTGACGTGGGTAGGGTGACAGTGGTTTCACTGGATAAATGTGAGTCAATAGGAGTACCAGCATTAACACGTTAAATCGTTAGACATGTTAGTCTAATCACTACAGATCAATGGTTAGACATTAGAAGTTAACATTGGATAAATAACTTGACTGTGTTCAGGGTTATGAATTTGACCTGTGGGTGCTAGGGTTATTTTTTTAATCTCTTTCATTTCATTTCTACCACTAGTGAAAACCTCTGTTTAACGGACTATATGGAGAGTAAAGTCCGTTGTATCGGGGTCCATTAGACGTGACACCTCCCTCTAACGAACTATATGAAAGTAAAGTCCGTTATACAGACGGTTCATTAGAGGTGAAATCTCCATCTAACGAACTGTATGTAATGTCGGTTATATCGAAGGTCCATTACACGTGACACTTCCGTCTAACGAACTGTAGAAGTAAATTCCGTTATATCGAGAGTCCATTAGACATAAAACCCCCATCTAACTGATTATATGGAGAGAGAATTCCGTTATATGGAGGTTTTATTATAAGCTTACTATCCGCTCGGGCCGAAAAAAATCCTGCCATATATATTAATGATTACACTTGATAACACTCAGTCAACAACTGTCTATACAACTTTTGTATAAACATCAAGGTATATATTAACGACCTCACCATTCATTAAATGTTTATAGATGTTACTAACATTGTTTACATCATACACAATAACAGTGTAGTAGGCAACTATCAAACAGGGAGGTACTACCGCCTGGGAAGATATTGGAAACATAGTATATTGTCTAATGTCAGACCCTGCTGCCATATGGCATCACGAAAATTGTGACCAAATCCCAGGTTGCTGATCTATCTTTCTGCTTCATTTACACACAATTGCAGGGTTTCAATTGTTTCTCTTACTTGACAACACAACATACATATATTATTTCTCACTATTTTTTGTGTTATTTCTTTATAGTTCTTTATTATTATTATTACGGTGTTATTATTGTTATCATTATTATTTTATTTTACTTTTTATTATTTTTTTATTTACTATGAATAATTATTACAATTTTGCCCCCCAGGCCCCGATGTGCGTCAGTGACCTGTACCTGGGTGGGCTAATCCCCGGAAAAAACAAAAATAAACAAATAAAAACTCCCAGACGAAGGAGGACTGTGAAACAAACTCCACTGTGTATATTACTCGATATTTTTACGGAACCAACACTGCAACAGAGGTTTTCACCGTAAATAAATCATTATTTCAATTTGTGATATTAAATCCTTGTGTACGGGGTCGTCTCTATGCTGAATAAAATCGTCTGACGTTAGCCAAATAAAATATTAAAAGTGACGTCCCCGTAATGAAGGGTGCTGGTTTATTAAGTAACAGATTTCAATTTCAACAGTTTATTCCATATTATATGAAACGGATCCTTAGTGCTCTCATCAGGTACCCCTGCACGATGCTACCAGAAGCATCTGGCAGGAATCTCAAGTATATATAAATTAAAATATATTGTAATATAAAGGAGCTTACTAAAACCTAAGGAAGGAAGGATATTCCTTCAAAGTAAAATAAATTGTATTCATATAATATGCAGGTCATAAGCATCGTGCTTCCGCCAGGAGGTCGTGGAGTGGTGGTCCAGCAGGTGTCACGGAAGTGTGTGCGGGGACAACTCAGGATGTAGTGGATGAGTGTGCGGCTGTCTGCTCTCTTGCATACTACGCAAGCACGTTGTTCTGGGGAGGGGGGGGGGGGGGATACCAATCTCCCAAGCAAAATCGTACCCGATGATGAGTCGAGCAGCAGTCGCGTCCCTTTTCCGTGATTCTTTCCCGTACACACACCAGAAGTCAGGAAGCTTACGGAGGGCATCGTGCTAAGTGGGCAGGGAGTCTAGAGGAATTGCTGCTTCCTGAGCCTCTCCCTGTTTGTGACGAATTTGTGTTCTAAGTTGTCGAATTGTTCGAAGGACTACATAATTAGAGGTGACCTTGTTAGAGCCGGTGTTGGCAAGTCTATCTGCTGCCTTATTCCCCGAAATACCGATATGACCTAGTATCCACAGGAATGTCACTGGATTGCCTGCATCCTGAAGTGATGATGTTAGCTCTCGTATTCGGAGGATGAGGTCCTTGTTCTCCCTTAGTCCAGATGCGATTCCATCGATGTATGGTGTTTATGTAATGCGATTGAGCGCGAGTGAGTGAACCACTGTGTGGCGTGAATGGGCGTGTGCGAGTGCTGTCCTCTAGTGGAGTGATTGACGTGTGCATGGGTACTGTCGTCTAGTGGCGTGATTGACGTGTGCTGTTACCTATTGGCGTGATTGACGTGTGCACGAGTGCTGTTACCTAGTGGTGTGAATGAAAGTTAGTTGTGGGTTGAATGTCTGATTAGTTAGATGACGTGGCACGAGGTTTCATGAGTCTTGTATGTTACCCTGTGGCCTGTAAAGGAGATCGTATTCTGCTGCACTACTGTAAGGACCTCTCTCAGTAAATTGCATCTGTGAAGACTGTGTTTCTTTGAGCCCTTGGCACCGAGTAGCATTTGAGTAATCGAAAGCAGACTTAAAATCACAGCAGACAAGCAAGGGAACGAGTCCCCCGGATTTTCCTCGGCCAGGAGAGCAGCAAGGTGGCCTATGAGCTGGGCCTGAGTGGAGGATGCCCTGTCTGAAATTCTAAGAGAGAGTTTAACATGTTCTGGGACACCAGGACGGGAAATGTAGACACCAGACCCAGCCATACCTGTAGCTGGGTCAACAGAGCCATCAGTGTAGAGGACGACCCTACCTGGGGAACTGTGAGCGATCCTGGAAAGGTGATAAACGCGGAGATGAGCTGGGATCATGCGAGATTTCGGGACCAGTCCACCGAGGGTAATCACTTCAGGCTGTGCGAGTAACACACAGCCAGGTATTTTGTCTCATTAACCCAGTCCAAGGGTGTTCCTGATTGGAGAAGTGGGGGAGGTACAACACAACGTGCCACATGGAGGAGGACATGGTCGACATATCCTGAGTGGGCAACTCCTGTCAACCACGGGAGAGATGCAATTGAATGTATTAGAATGTTAAACAAAGTGGGACTCAGGACTCCACCTTGAGTGGTGCCGAGGTTCATTTCTTGCACAGGAGACATAGAACCTTCAATGCGTACCAGGTTCTGACGTCCAGTAAGGTAAGAGGCGATCCATTAAGGAAGTCGCCCTTCAACCCCTAACCGCGCCAGTTCAGCTAAAACGAGTGCAGGCTGAGCCGCGTCAAAGGCTCGTTCGATATCAAGGAAGACAGACACGGGCAGTATGGTTTTCATAAAAGGTAGCAATGGAGTATGCTGTGTTGCGATGCTGTAAGAAGCCATGGAGGGAGTTGTGGAAGCAGCTAATGGGATGAAGAAGTCGACGGTAGAGTATCCTCTCCACCATCTTGCAAACACAAGAGGTGAGGCTAGTAGGTCTATATGTCTCAGTATCTCCCGGTTTAGGGATGGGGCTAATTGTTGCATTTTTCCAGTTAGACAGAAGAGCCCCAGATGCATAAGACATATTGTAGACTCTACCTGATATCACCTGCTCACTCTCTCCATCGTAGAGCGTGAGCAGGGGGGCCATCAGGTCCAGACATTAAGGACGGAGTAGGTTATCTCATCAACTCAGGAGAAATGTCTTTTCCACAGGTTCGAACTGTGATGGGATGACCAATGGGAGCAGGAGAGGTAAGAGCAGCATGATCAACAGGTTCAGACGAATCAATACAAGCCTGCACTGCTTCCTGCAGGGGATCTGGAAGTGCCTCAGGGGAGGAAGCCCGCACCCAGTCCTCCATTAAAGAGCAGGCAATGGAGGCGGTGTCAGGGTGGGGAGGAGGCCTCCGTCTAGTACCCCGTATAACCTTAATCCTATTCCAGATATGGGAGGGTGACGACTGGAACGAGAGAGACTCCGTGAATCGGAGCCAGTCCGCTCACGAATCCGACGGCGCTCTTAAGTCGCAAAAGTGCACCAGTTTTTAAATCGTCCCAGTCCTCTGGGGAGAGAAACCTCCGTATGGCAGAGTAGAAATCACGGATCAGCTACCAGAGAGGTTTCATTGCAGGGAGACGATGCCAGTAGTTGGCGGTACTTCTGGGGCAGCGCGATTGACAGTCATGCACAGCATCAACAAAGTCAGCGCGGTAAGAGTCAAAGGACTGAGAAGCGCCATAGGAATCCTTCCAGGTAGAGAGGTGTTGGAGAAAAGAAGGAACAGCATCCTGTCTAAGATAAAGGCGAGGGTACCGATAAGGAGCTCATGTAGGGGCAGAGAAGGAGAGCCTGAGATGGGTAGTAACGGCAAGATGGTCACTATACAAAGCAGGCCCGGTGCAATCGGTAGGCTGAAAGGAGGTATGGCCGTTCAGTAGTAGGCCAACATCAAGGAAACTATGAAGAGGGCGAATAGGATCGTCAGGACAAAGAAAGCGAACATCATCTCCAGCAAGAAACTGTGATAGATGTGATCCATTAAGAGTACTCGTTTATGGAGTGGGATAATCTGGAGTAATAGTGGGATGGCGGAAAATAAAGTTTCCGAAAATAAGAGTAGGAACTCCATCATGGAGGTCGTGAAGAACCTTGGGTCCAGAGCATCACTCTTGAAATGAACATTGACTATATTGACCGGACCAGTCCCCAAACTAAGAGAGACCGAAAGTAGTTCAGACGGGGATCCATGTGAGTTCGATGAAGGAAGAAGAACAGATGGAATGGTGTTACGTACAAGGGCGAGATGGTTTCCTAAAGTAGAGCGACGTCTCCTTGATGGGAGAGCACATATTGGGCGGGGTCTGTCCGGCGAAGTCTGAGGCCCTGGATGTTCCATTGTAAGAAGAGGAGGGAGCGTCCTCCGGTGTGAGATGAAGAGTTGGTGCAGGGGATAAATGGGGCTTCGTAGGAGGTGCTGAACTTTGTTGGGGATACTGTATAGGAAGGAATGGGAGAGAGAGGGATGGATTTTCCATCTCGAGAGAAGGAAGGAGGCGGGTCACCAGGGTTTGCAGAATGCGTCCGTGTTGGGTCACAATTGTCTCCACAAACGAGGTGAGTTGCTTGGAATTGCGTTCCAAACGAAGGGTAACTGTTTCCATAATACCAACCTCGTATACCTGTGCAGGAGCTAGAGGTGGCGACGGGGATGGGTGAAGGCCCAACTGGATAGGATGTTGTGATGGTGGAGAGGGAAGGTGGAAGCTCAAGTGAGAAAGAGGTTAATGGCGTTGGTGAGAGACAGCGGGGGCCCGGGTGGTTAGGAGTGGAGGTGACTGTGTGGCAGGGCCAGCAACGACCTCGTTCCAAGAGAGGCGGGGGGAGGGATGGAGGGGAGGGATGGAGGGGAGGAAAGGGTGGGTGGTAGGGGTGAGAATGTCGGGAAAGTGGTTGATAGGAGAGGTGGTAGGGGAGAGGAAACCAATGGGAACTCCTCGGTGGTTGGAAGAGGCAGTGGTGGAGTGGAGTGAGATTTGGCGGTCAGAGAGAAGGGTGGTGGAGCAAGGTAGGCCTTCCCTGGGGGAATGCCAGGATGCTGTGGGCAGTTGACATTCCAGGCGTAGTGACTTCTGTATGTATATAATGTATGCTGAATAAATAATACATAAATGGAGCACATACATAATATACATACATGATATATAATCCAGCATACATAATATACATACAACTTCCTCGGCAGTTGACACACAGTGGAACAATAGGCATTTCCTTGAGAAGAGGCTTTACATTCAAGTTTGGGGGTAGGGGGCCCACCCATCAGCCGATGAGCTCTTTGGATGGACTTTTGGAGACCGGATTGTTGCGGCGCTCCATATCCAGTAGTTGTGGGGGAAGAGGACGAAGATAGTCGATGGAGATCTCCCAGGGTATATGAAGGACCCTCACCTTAATACGAAGGGTTTCTGGTATTATAATGGTGAACTTAACCATCTCCTCCCTCTGAGGAGCAGGAAAGCTTTCTTGAGTGAGCAGACTTACCGTCTCGTCCAATTGAGTAGGATCACGGCGAAGGCGAAATGTTGCATCCTGAAGTGGAGAGCAGTGGCGGAAGAACCAGGTCGTCCGTGTGCTCACTAGTAATAGCCCTGGAAAGGCAAGACGACAAAGGTGCGGAATGGCAGGGAGGAGAGGGGAACCCCCTTTCTCCATCGTCGGAGGAGGGTCGGGAGGGTCGTTTATTGAGCCACATATAGGTTCATTTGGGGACCCAGATAGCAGATCACCCATCACAGCTCCAGACGTGGGATGAGAGGGTGCCGTAGCTCCTTTAAGGGTCCCTGACTTTTGTGGCTTTTCTTCTTGGTATTTTTCAGTTGATGATAATTATCACCGTCACTGTCACCAGTTGCCACCGTCTCCAGCGAACGGCATCGTTCAATGGCGGGCATAGGGCACGTTGGTAACATTACAATTGGACAACTGTTAGCTGGCAGTAGAGTTGTTAGGGCGGTAGTCAGGATGACGTCACTAGGGGGGGGGATTCCTTACTTGGCCTGAGGGCACATGGTGTTCTCGGCCTGATAAGGTGGACCGCCAAAGCTACAATTTTTCCGAGAAAAACTGGCAAAGTCTACCACCACCAGAATTTTTCTTTTTTACTAAACCCATGCACTATGACTTCATGGACTATGTAAAACACTTTGGGCCGTCATAGGTGACTGCAACAGATGTAATTTAAGGAAAAACCGAGAGCTTCATGATTGTCTGCTTTGTTTACTTCCGTTTTCTATCCGACTTCTGCGACACGTCTTACTATACCAACAGCAGTAACAAGTCTCTCAGTAACAGAGTTTAAAAGTAAATAACACAATATAACATCACAGATATTTGGTCATTAGCAAAGTATCCGATACTTAAAAACTCTTACTAATTGATTGATACACAATCAAACTGAAGAACTATGTATGGTCGAGTTGAACAATGGAGCACACGACTGAATATTAATTTTAAATTTCGCCCAAGTACAGAGTGTTTAAGAGAGGTGTGCGTGCATGTAAATAATTCGTAATTTATTTTTTACCACCTTTTGAGGTGAATGTACACTCCGTAAAAAACTACCATTACAAATCCTTGTAATGGCCCCTGTCTCATTAACAGAAGTATTATATAAATGGGTTATTTACATCGGATTTATATTCACATTCATCCCTGTAATTTTCCTTTATCTGTGAGGACATGAACTGAACCCATATGTCAGCATCTATGTAAGCGCGCACCAAGGCGACGCCTTCAGGCAGTCACTCACACCAACTAATATCGAACGGAAGTTGATTCACGCTTATATACATAAACGCCGTCCTTTCTCATCACACTCATAAGTAGTGGAACTTATGGTTGATCTACACACAGGAATTATATAAACATAATACTTTTCTAATAAAAAAAGAAACTTCAATTGGGTTTCGTTACTAAAGCCCAATATAATATATGTGAACCAACCTGGTTAATTGGGAATTAACCAACCGGCTCATTGGTGGCAGCAACGGTGGTGACGGATGCTTATCAGTCTACATACCAAGACATCAGTGTTTTGTGAAACAAGAATAACAAAAAACAGTGATGTATTACATAACGAATCAGAGTGATGAGGCAATATCCCGTATTGAGACGAAATTTCGTGAGTGTTTCTCATTCTGTAGCCAAGAAAAGGGTGCAGAATTATTTAAAAATAACCGCAACTGAGTTATTAAATAATACAGCCTGGTGAAATCGCTGTTAGTAACAAGTAAGGAAGCCCCAAGAAAGCATAGTGTCAGCGATTTACGAATGTGTGGTTTATAGTACAGTGTTGCAGATGGTTTCATAAACTTTACTAACAAGTGACATTTCATAAGTAGCTGGACGGTTGTGTGGTTTCGCGAGCGTTGATTGCAGTAGTCGGGTGCCATCAGATAGTTCTTCATATATACGAGACTGCAGAAGTTTGGCACACGGCAGAGGCGACATCGTATCAGCAGAAGAAGGAACCTGTTCTGTCTTAGGTTAGCAGCATTTGTTCTCCTGTGGAAGTATTCCCCTATCGTGAAGTAGACTCGCCCGACGTCAAGTGATTGCACGTCGACCTACTTCCTACTCGTTGCCAGGGACATCAGCCAGAGGCGCGCGCATTGATGGACGTTTGAGAAGGTCCCGCCTATCACCCCACCACAGCTGGACGGATCGCGTTTTCTATACAGACGCTCTGACTCCTGTATTAAGTATTTCAAAAGTATACATAGTTAATACACACATTAACACGTTCGAGACATAACTTCACAACGATAGGTCATCGGATAGGGTTTGTCATTGAAATCTGTGTCTTACGTGTATTCATGTGTACTGACGTAATATAATTTGCAGTAGTTATTTCTTATCTGTTTAATCATTCATATGTTAATTATTTTAACTATAATTTTTATCACTTCCTGTAAATGAGAGGCAAGTATTTTGCTTTTACCATTAATTATTGTCTGGCTAAACTGAAACCTTGCACAATTATTAGCTGACGGTTTTCACTTAAGAGGATAAACGTCACGTGTCAACTGCAGAGATTGAGTTTGGACTTAAGCCGGAAACATATTCAGAAATTTCAGTAGAAATTAGTGAACAGTTAATTGAGGAATGGTTTGACGACTTAAACCGTCGTGTCTTACGGTCTGGGAATCAATATAGTACCTCACCTAGACTTACACAGGTAGTTTCTAACCTTGTTCCGGGTGACAGTGTGTCTGTTGATTTATCATTACCACCCCCATTAACTGAGCCTTCTGTTAGGAGTAAAAATCGTACTGGCTTACTCACTACTAACGCTAAAATGGCTTCCTCTAACACTCTACCCACTAATGCTACCACGTCCACTAAACCTGATAATGTTGTTCATATAATGCAGCGTGGCGACTACGTTCGTAATTTTACCGGTGAGGATGATTTTCGAGTAGCGCATTTTATTCGTGCATGTGAAGACACCATGCACACTGCAAGAATTACCAGTGATGAAGAGAAAAAGGCATTTGTGCGTTCCCACATTACGCAGGGATCATATGCCGGAATTCATTTATATGCGTATGGTTTAACGAACCCTAGCTATGAGAAATTCAAGCGAACCCTCATTGGAATTTTTTGGGGCAGATCCCAGTTGGGCCAGTTGCAAGTGGATTTTCAGGTGGCTGGATCGTTGTACTCCAGTGGTTCACGCTGAAACACCGGTGGTTGCAGTGGATATTGCTGGGGAGGTGCGCCAAGATGTGGAAGCGACCTTCCAGAATTCAGATTGGTACGACCAGGATAATAAAATGTCAGCGACCAATGTGGAAACGCTGATAGAATGAATTAGTTTCCTTTTAGTTGTTCGTCGTCCTTTATACAGCCGGGCACAGGAGGCTCAGTTTGCACCACCTGTTGATATGGTAGACTACGCAAACAAACTGGGTCCCACGGCTACGGGACCCTTGATGGCGCGCCCCTCCCTCACTACGGCACCGCCCCAAATTCCGCCTACGACACCATTGGCTCTAATTACACCTCAACACCGGACATACAAACAACGTCGTTCTTTACGATCTGCTCATTGTAATAAAAGAGGCCATGTAATTGACAACTGTTTCCAGCTCCAAGGTAATGGTGTTAAATTAATGGAGACATCAGGTGCCAAGCAGCAGACAAGGTCATACACGGAGGCAGTTAAGGCAACACCTCCACCCACCCAGAAACCACGCATGTGGTGTGCACTCCACAAGACAACATCTCACAATACACAAGAGTGCGCCTTAGTGTTGAAAGTCAGGAATTTAGATTTTGGTGATCCCCATGTGGCACAGAAGCGTAAACAGAATCGTTCCCAAGACAAGTCGTAGGGGGAAGACCAGTGCCCGCCACAAGAAGGAGAGGGATAGGTACATTGTTTCCTGCTTCTCCCCACAACACTTCTATAGAGGCCTCGTTAGTAGCGGCGCTAAGCAAAGTGGAAGTGTTGTCAGTGCCGGTGAGAGTGGATGGTACAAGATTGGCTCTTGATTTAGATACGGGTGCTTGCGCTAATGTTTTGGCCTTGACATCCTATCAGGAGTTACAACGTAAATTCCCTCACCGTGATTTCAAATGGAGACCTACCGACGCTGATCTCGAAGGAGTATCCGGCGCGCAGTTAAGCATTAATGAAATGGTGACGTTACCACTCAGATTCTCAAGACGTGTCGCTCCCTTCTATGCGGACTTTTATGTGGTTCAGCAGTTTAATTTGCCAGCTGATGGGTTACTTGGTCTCCTAACCCTTAGAACTCAAAAAATAGATCTTCATCCACGTAATAATACTATTCCGTTTAAAAGTGTCTCCTACAGCGCTATGCGTCATTCTACACCTTTGCTCACCGCTAGGTCGAAAGTGTTGTCCACCATTCCCACTCAGAGGAAGGCGGAAAATGTGTCAGAGCTAACCTAAGACTTCACACCTTAACTTTCCCAGCGTGATTATAGCAGCAACAGTTGGAAGATAGTACCTGAAGTTTTGAAGAGTAATCTCCATTACCAGAATGTAGAATTCACAAAAGCAACTGTCGAATTACCTGACGTGTACACGGGCACTGATGTAGTATGTCTCCCGGAAACGTGCAAGGTAAAAGGGTTATCGTGCGAGTCGACGTTAAGCACGATACGCCCTGGTGGTTTGATAGACGTACTGGTTCTGAATAGAACAGGCGTTCAGCGTATATTAAAGGAAGGATGTAATTTGTGTGATTTTCTAGTATATCACAACGATGTCGAAGTACAGCCTACACACTTCCCAATTGGTAGTATTGTTACGTAATCCCAACAGACTAGGTAGGAGAGGAAAGATCAAATAGCGCCACATGTTAAGGTGATCGATCATCCTCAGGGCAAGACACGCCTTTTAGAGCTGCTTGCTGACTACAGAAATATTGTAGCCTTGCCAGGGGAAAAGCTAGGTCAGACAGACTTAACATCCCATCATATAGCATTAAAGGAGGGAACAAATCCTATCTATGTACCAGCTTACAGACTACCTCATAGCCAGCGCACTGTAGTCCAAGATATGGTGCAAGATATGTTGGATGAGAATGTTATTAAACTTTCTAAGTCCCCTTTTAATAGCCCCTTATTCCTCGACCCGAAAAAGGATAGTGGATGGCGCCCTGTTATTGATTTCAGGCGCGTTTGAAAAAACGATCCCAGTTAGGTACCCTATGCCTGTCTTGAGTGACATATTGCAGTCCTTAGGTAAGGATAATGCAGTATTTAGCAACTTAGATTTGCTTAGTGGGTATTGGCAGATACCACTCGATGAGAAATCACGAGAGGTCACGGCGTTTAGCACGCCACTGGGCCACTTTGAGTTCCTCTGGATGCCATTTAGTCTCAGGAATGCCCCACTAACATTTCAAAGAATGATCAACACCCTGTTTGCCGGACTGATTGGTACCACAGTCTGCACTTATTTGGATGATCTAACAGTAGTCAGTAAGGACGTTGATTCCCATCTAATTAAACTGTGTGAAGTGTTGGAAAAACTTTCCACAGCAGGTCTTAAAATTAAACTCTCAAAATGTGAGTTTCTAAAATCCAGAATCCATTTCCTTGGTCATGTAGTCGACGGTGAGGGCATCCACACAGTAGATGATAAAGTCAAAGCTATACCTCAGTTCCCGCGTCCTACCTCAGTTGATCATGTGCGTAGTTTTCTTGGCTGATCTGGATATTATTGTTCTATTATCAAGAACTATGCAACATTAGTATCGGCCCTAACAAGGTTGCTCAAGAAAGATGAAATGTTTATATGGGATGCTGAACAAGAAAATAGTTTTGCGGCATTGAAGATAGCGCTTACCAATGCCCCTGTTCTAGCATTCCCTGACTACACTCAACCATTCACCCTCTGTACTGACGCTTCTGGACTTGGAATCGGAGCTGTACTCATACAAGAGGATACGCGTGGAAAGCTTAGAGTAATAGCTTTTGCAAGCCGTAGGCTTATTGATGCTGAAACACGTTATTTGGTAACGCATTTGGAAACGTTAGCCGTTGTGTGGGCACTTAAGAAATTTAAAGACATTATCTTTGGATATAAGATAACTGTTTTTATGGATCATGCGGCAGTAACTGAGCTGTTCCATGGCAGAAACCTAACAGGCAGATTATCACACTGGTATCTGACAATTCAGGAATTTGACCCCAAGTTTAGGTATTTACCGGGCAGGGCGAATGTTGTCGCCGACGCTTTGTCAAGAAATATAGCACCAGTAATGCCTGTATCAACGTTCACTCTTTCGCAACTGGAAGATGAGCAACGACGCGACCCATTATGGTCAGCAGTCATTTTTGCTCTCGAATCGGGAGAGGATGTTAAACTCCCCAAATTAATTCTTCCCTTAAGTCAGTTTGAATTACGACATAACATACTCCATAGGTCGAAAAAGACGCCAGAGGGTATTGTTTCTCAAATAGTCATACCTGACACGCTGTGTGAAACGGTTATAACATTGTTCCATGATGTCACACAGGCAGGTCACCAGGGTAGTAACGAATGCTAGCGGAATTAAGAAAGAAGTACTTCTGGAATACAATGAAGAAAGACAGAATTACACATTGCTAAATGTTTGGCATGTGCTCAACATAAGGTTTTACAGGATCACCGGCCCCGATTCTACAATATCCTACACCAGACTTGTTACAACTGCCGAGGAGTCATCAGGGATCAGCGTACGTCTTAGTGTGTGTGTGGATCATTTTACTAGATACGTGGTCTTGGCCCCAATAAAAGATAAAACGGCCGATTCGGTGGCCCACGCATTAGTGATGAATCTTACATGTCCATATACTACGCCTAAAGTTCCTCTCTCTGACAATGGGACAGAGTTCAAGAATCAGCTAATAGCGCAAATATGTGCGCAATATGGAATTAAGCAAAGTTTTGTGACAGCTTATCATCCACAGGCTAATGGCCCTGTTGAGAGAACCAATCGCAAGATTCTGAAGATACTTCGCCAGATTGTGAGTGATTTGCAATACACATGGGAAAATTGGTTACCGCAGGTTGCCGCGACTATTAATGGGTCGATTAATAGCTCTACGGGCAAATCACCCTACTACGTCTACCTTATGATGTACTTACGGATACGCCCAACCCAAGTACGATCACATTTAGCAGCGTCCCGCGCTGAAATGATGGTCAAGCAACATAAACATGCTAAACCTGTCGTGTTAAATGTAGGAGATGCTGTTATGGTACGAGAACCTGAAAGGAACTCCAAGCTTTCGGCTAAACTTTCGGGTCCATTCCGCATTACTGCCAAAGAGACAGGCAACAAATTTAAAATTTGGAAGCCTAACGCACAGATTGCAGATGTCGTGCATACGGACCGTCTTAAGAAGACCGAAGAGAATTTATTGCCCTGAGTTGATGATGATGTGATAGACACCCCTTTACAGACTGTACAGAAGCAGTGTGTGCCAAATGGCTATTGTATGAAACTTCGTTCTGCAAGTAGATATTAACACGTGTGTAATCTCTTACAGAATGGCTTGGAACATCATTGTGTGCGCATGTTGCACCCCTTGGACGCTTTCTCATAGTTGAGGACGTAGTGAACATCAAGTATGAGTTACATGGACTGCTCCAACTTCCCTGTCAGATGGAAAACGTCGTCGCGCAACTACAATCAGAGTCTCAGTTCAGCTACTAACGTATCGACGATGGCTTCACAAACTATTGAACTTCTACACTTTCGTCTCTTGAACCTTCGCAAGCTTCTCGTTGCTGTTGGAAAAAGCATACCAGCGTCTGAGGTTGATCTTGCAAAAGAAGTGCGTTCTCAGACACGACGAAAAAGGGGTTTATTTAATTTTGTGTGTCTTATCTGTTAGGTTCTGAATAATAAGTTCTATATACAGGAGAGAACACAAACACCTGTATAGTTTTGTAGGTTCGGTTTACTGGATAAGAGTATGTACACAAAGGAGAGCAGCACTCTCTCTTGACTAGGCTCCCGGTCAACTGCTATAGGCGACGTATGGCAAGTGATACATTAGCAGCTTCCATACGTCGCCAGGCACATTAATTAAGCGTGTGGGATATGGTAATAACATTGCCACACGCTGCTAGCTAGGCTGAATAAATAATACATAAATGGAGCACATACATAATATACATACATGATATATAATCCAGCATACATAATATACATACACCTCCCTCCCCCCTATACGCTCATAGCAAAGTCTTGAGCGGACCTTTTCTTTTGGATCCGTTCTGAGCGTCGAGGGACTTCATCACTGGGAAGGGTATGGGACTCAACACTGGTGGCGGGGCCAGCAGAAGGCATTGTTACGGGTCGGAGAAAACAGCGGTTCCTCCACCACACACGACCACTGGGTAACCGCACCTGGTAGTCCCGTGACCTGCCGAGACCCATGACTACGCCTACTTTGTCCCAACGTAGGGAGGTCGGGTCCTGAACACGGACTTGGGTGCCGACACTCAACCTGGGGAGAGAACGGGCGTGGTCATTGTAGCGGGCGACGACGTCCTGAACACGTTCGGCGGCTCGGCGATCACAATCCTCTGTCTTGGCCTGCCACTCCTTGGAGAAGGATTGAGGGTGAGCAGGGACACAAGAACGAAGGGGGCGTCCATACAAAACCTGGGCAGGGGAGCGTCCGGTGTAGTTAGGTGTGTTGCGGAGTTCAAGAAGACCCCTGTCGAAGGCCTCGCAGTCAATGTTCCCAGAAGGGGCCACCTTAAGGATGAGGTGCTTCAGGGATTTGACAGCAGCCTCAGCGTGGCCGTTGGACTGCGGGTAATGGGGCGATGACAACACATGCCGGACTCCCCATCGGTCGAGGAACACAGCAAAGTCCCGGCTTGTGAACTGAGGCCCTCCGTCGGTTCGCAGGCGTACAGGAACGCCCACGTCACGGAAGTAGTGGCGGAACTTGCTGATGGTGGCGGCAGACGTCGTGTCATTACCGCACTTGATGACAACCGGCCAACCAGAGAGACGGTCGACGATAACGAGGAAGGACTTTCCTGACACACAGAAAAAGTCGGCCGACACAGACTCAAAGGGGCGGGTGGGGTTGTCGTCACTCATAAAGGGTTCCTGCTGCTGGCTGGGTTGTAATACTTGGCAGGGCTCACACGCACGGACAACATTGGAGATGTCGGAGTTGATGCCGGGCCAGAACACAGTCTGTCGTGCACGTCGTTTGGTGGCCTCAGCTCCACGGTGACTGTCGTGAAGGCGGGCCAAGGCGTGGGGACGTGATGCAGCAGGGACAACTACACGTGCTCCGTACAGAACAAGGTCTCCGTCGCAGTAGAGTTCATCGCGGAGTTTCCAATACGGGAGCAGGGTGTTGTGAAGATCGTAGCGGTTGCTAGGAAATCCATTCCTCACACACTCGACGAGTCGGACATAGGAAGGGTCATCTCGGGCCGCTGTTCGAAGGTCCTCCATTGCCTTGTCGTCATCTGGTGACAGGTCCGAACGAAGGGATTGGACGGCATGGAGAGTGACCACAGTCCTGACGGAAAGAGCGAGGTCGGCGTCGAGTACATGGTCTTCTGGAGTAGGGCGGCTGACAGGGGAGCGGGATAAGGCATCAGGGATGCAGAGCTCCTTACCAGCACGCCACACTGCAGTGAAGATGTACGCCGAGAGTTTCTCTTTCAGACGCTGGAGGCGAGGGTTCTCAACGGCGTCTAGCGTGTAGTGGTTGAGGATCGGGACAAGCGGGCGATGGTCGGTCACTAGGTGAAAGTATTGCAGGCCTATGAGGTAAAACCTGCACTTGGACATCGCCCAAACCGCAGCCAACAGCTCCAACTCAATAGTGGCATAGCGCGTCTCAGTGTCAGAGAGGAAACGCGAGCCACACTGGACGAGCCGGAACTGCCCTCCACCATGATCCTGCAGTAGGGCGTATCCCACGCCATACAAGCGTGAGGCATCTGTCTGCAGAACTGTCGGCAAGGCTGGGTCAAACGTGGCGAGGACAGGTGGACGAGACAGGGCCTGTTTCACTTGCTGGAAGGCCTTGTCGTGGTCGGGGGTCCACAGGAATGTCCTCTTGGGGCTCATCAGGGGGCGAAGTGGTTGAGCAGCTGCGGAGATGTCCGACGAAAACTCTGCTAACTGGTTGACGAGACCGATGAAGGACCTCAAGTCGGTCAGGTTAGCAGGGGTGGGAAAATCCGTAATGGCGCGGACCTTTTCCGGGTCAGCTGCGATACCATTCCCTGAGAGGGTGTACCCACAAAAGTCAACTGAAGAGCTGGCCAGAACAAACTTGTCGGCATTTAGGGTAATGCCGTGCTTCCGGCACCTGTTGAGTACCTCGTAGATACGGCAGAGGTGATCCATATAATCCTCGTCGTACACGAGTATGTCGTCGACCACTTTCACGCAGTTTGCCAGACCTTGTAGAGCCATATCACCTCGAAGACAGAAAGCGTCTCCTGTAGCGGCGAATCCCATGGGGCCACGGCAATAACTGTAACGTCCATGCGGGGTGATGAACGTTGTGAGTGGTCGGTCTTCCTCGGCAAGCTCTATCTGCCAGTATCCACACAGGGCGTCCATCGTCGTGAAGAAGCGCGCCTTCGGGTTCACGCTGCGTATGGCTGCAAAGGGCGTGGGAGAAGGGTGCGCAGGACGAGACACCTGGTTGTTGAGCTTGGAAAGGTCAGTGGTGATCCGAACACCACCTTTAGGTTTTGCGACGACAACCATCGGGTGACACCATGGAGACGGGTCATCGCCGGTTGGTACAATAATTTCTTGGGCGACCATGGAGTCCAGCTCGTTTTTGACCGCCTCGCGGAAGGCCAGGGGAACCAGTCGAGGGGTGTAAATAGCGAATGGCTTCGCGTCGTCCCTCAGGTGGATCCTCATGGGGGGGCCTGCCATCTTCTTGAGAGGCTTGGATTCCAGAGCGGACTTAGTCACCAGAACGTCGCTGAATTCCTTCAGGAAGTACTTCCGAGCCTCCGAAGGAGAGGTGTCACTGGCAAGAGGCAGGGGTAGGGCGGCAGCAGGGTCGTTGCTGCTCCCTTTTTGCACCCTGTTGGCGTGTTTTACCTCAAGAATAGGTTTGGGGAAGTCCTGGGAGATGATGGCCAACTCCTGACAATGTCTGTAGGACAGCAAAGGAGTCTGGACACCGTTATGCACATCAATCCAGGCTTGACACGACCTGTTGCCAAAGGTGACTTGTGCTTGGAGTGAACCCAGGGCCGGGGTCATCTGTGAACCATCTGCCATAAAGCGGAGATCCTTGGGGGGCGGTCCTAGATCACTTGGAGAGAGCCCCAAGCATTGCAAATGCTGGGGACCGATGACTGTAGCATCAGCGCCGGTGTCGGGCAACATCTGAAGACGGGATGAAGCACTGCGGTAGGTCACAATGACACTGATATACTGGGGGACTTTGGTCCTGGGACGCTGGGGGGAGCACACATTCCTAATGTGGCTCGAGCGTTGTCAAGAGTCGTCGTACCTCTGATTGGAAGACTGTGGGCGGCCCTCTCTGGTGGAGGGGGGCTGAAGCTTCCGCCGACGCGGTCCCTTGGGTATGTTGGAAGGGCAACACTTGTCATAGTGGCCCAGACGACCACACACATTGCACTGGACGCGTTTGGCTGGGCACCGTACTGTGAGTGACCAGTGGCCCTTACGGTCACAACTGTTGCAGGTAGACTGAGCAGCTGGACACACCTGTGTTCCGTGCTGCTTACCACAGTTGATGCAAAATAAACCGGGCGTGGACGTGGTGGGCGAAGGCGTAGGAACGGACTTCTTGTCCTTCTTGTACCGGGACACAGCGCGTACAGCTGTAGGGGGAGCACGGATGGCAGAGGTGGCACACCTGGCAGCCTCATAGGAGCGACATATCGTCAACACATCCTTAAGAGAAGAGGAAGAGTCGAGGGAGGTGAGGCGTTGGACAAGTTCCTCGTCCTTAACACCCATCAGGATCACCTGCTTCAACTGGGTCTCCTCGCACTGCTGGTGGTGGCCTGGACATATATCTACCTCTTCCGAGGCTCTCTTAAGACGCACGTAAGAGGCATCAAAAGACTCACCCTCCATCTGTCTGCAGCTAAACAATTCCCTCCTGCGCAGAGCTTCATTCTGCTGTCCTTTGATGTGCCGTTGTAGAACGTCCAGTACCTCCTCTACAGACAGCAAAGAGGTTGGGGGTACCTGCAACGTATGTTCCAAGACACGCTGAATTTCCAAGGACAGGCACATGCGCAGCTGGATGAGTTGTTTAGGCTGTGACAAACTCTGGAGATCCACCATTGTAGAGTAGTCAGTCCACCGTCGCCGCCATTCACGAAAAGTCTGGAAAGTCTCATCAGGCTTCAAGATGGGCGGCGTTTGAGCTGCTGCTTTAGGTGGGGCTGGGGGGTGTGAAGGAAGCATGGATGAGGTATCTGAACCAGTCAGTACCGAGGCAGTGTTAGAGCCAGGGGCTTGGTTAACAGTGAGGCGAGATATCAAGGCTTCAAACCGTTCACTGTCTTCCAATCTCCGTTGGTTGTCTCGTTCTGCCTCTGCTTGCCTTCTGTTCTCATCCGCCAAACGTCTGTGGGCTTCATCCTCGCGTTTCTCATCTCTCATAAACTTCAGTAAAGCAATTATCTCTGGAGACAACGCTGAATATTGAGGTGAGGGACTGCGCGATGTGGGGGCTGAAGCGTCGTGGCCGGTCTGGTCATCCATCTCTGCGGGGCTATCACCCGCCTTGGTCATCCAGACGCTGGGTCCACGGCTACGTAAGGCGTGAGACATAACTACTTCCTCTGTGTACTATGTCTTAAATCAGTGTTGACCGGTCAGCCCGTCGTATCAACAAAATTTCAGACAAAAATTAATTAAATGCACAGATAAGTAGGTTATATATATAAAATATATATAAGGAAGCCGCGCGGTCAGCGAGTGTCGTGTGCGAGTGAGTGTGTGTCCTGGGCGGGTAGAGCGTCTCGCCCCAGCTGTGAGGGGGGGGTGGAGGCGGCGCTGTGAGGGGGGTGGAGGGAGAGGCGCGGCGACTCCCAGTCAGTCTAGTTACCCTCAGGACGCGGTCAGAGACGGGTGCACTGAACTTTACTCCTTACAAATGCCCAGAACGTGCCGTATACCTTGGAAATCCTTTAGAACAAGGTCACACATGAATGGCACGAACACACAATGCACTAAACACTTCACAGAAAATCACTGTCACTGACACTGCTCAAAGTTGCTGAAATTCTTCGAGGAGAGATGGCGCGGGAGTTGACCCAAGGCTTGACCCAAGACGGGAGGGGACCCTAGCCGGCTTTCTACAAACTTTGCGCTATCACTCGTAATTATCCAGTAAGACTACGCACTGCGCCATGTTAGGTTCTGAATAATAAGTTCTATATACAGGAGAGAACACAAACACCTGTATAGTTTTGTAGGTTCGGTTTACTGGATAAGAGTATGTACACAAAGGAGAGCAGCACTCTCTCTTGACTAGGCTCCCGGTCAACTGCTATAGGCGACGTATGGCAAGTGATACATTAGCAGCTTCCATACGTCGCCAGGCACATTAATTAAGCGTGTGGGATATGGTAATAACATTGCCACACGCTGCTAGCTAGGCTGAATAAATAATACATAAATGGAGCACATACATAATATACATACATGATATATAATCCAGCATACATAATATACATACATTATCCAAAGCACTCTGTTTGGCACGGCAACGGCCGACGATGTAGCTAAATTGGGGGACCGAATGACCATTGTCGATCAAGCTGTATCTCAGCAGAATCGCGTTGTCTCTTAAACATTTCATGCGATTAGTGTTTTAGAGTCAAAAGTTAATGCGATAATATCGGAGTCTAACCATGTATCGAGAGTTGTTAATAAGTTACAGAAATCAATCCCGAGGTTAGAGTGGCTCCTTTATTTCACAGAATATTTGCATGCTGCGGAAATTTCAGTTGAGAAGGTTGTTACCTGTAATACCGAACTAATTGACAGCATTGTAGATGCAGGGATAGGACGTGTGGACGCAAAACTTGTGCCTGTGCAGACGCTTCTTGACGCTTTACAGATAGCCAAGTTGCGGTATCAATTAACTCCTACTTTTAATGACAATGAGGTTGAATATTATTACCAACTATTGGAGTCGACTCTCACGCACAGTGCTATTCTCATCCACATCCCTCTGCGAGGGCAACATCAGTTTAATGTTTGGCATTTACAACCCTTCCCCTGGTTGGTTAACGACACACTGTATACTCTGGATAGGCCTAAAGAACTTTTCCTTATAGATGAAGATTATTCTTTATTGGCATTAGAGGATCCTGAGGTACTGTCACGGTGTAAGTCGTCATATCTACACCTACACGTACGTCCAGCCTATATGTTCGCGTTTATTCCTGCTGCAGAGGGAATATGCGAATTGGCAGTCATACAACCAAATGTACGCACAGCACTTGCACAATGCAGCTATAGGCCAGTTAGTGTCAAAACTGTGTTTCACACTCATCTCCACAATGTGCAGTATTTATTCTTTCCAAATACAACTACTGTTATTTTAAAATGCCATGATGGAGTTAAGCAACTAGTTGTGAAAGGTCATTACAAGGCTCCGGATTATTGTGAAATCACTTGTGGCTCATTACGGACCTTGCCTACTCACCAGCACTTTGCCTTAAATTTAAAACTCAAGTCTGCTTTAATTCCACTTCCTATCATGAATTTCACTGTAAAGGATATTCAGATTGTTTCAGAGAAATTAAATGTCATTGCATTCTTGAAGGAGACAAAATCTGCTGATTTAAATAATAAATTGCCATTATATTTATCGCGGGAATTTGCAATACCTGGTCTCACAATTCCCACTATTATGTTAATTTTGGCAATCATGTTTCTGTTTTATTATTATAAGTCAGTGTTATCCAAAATGAAAGTTGTACATAACATTTTAACCCGTAAGACACTAAAGTATACAGCCCCTGTAGTAGATAAAACCCCTACAGTCGTTGAATTCCCAGCTTAGTGTCTACACCTTTGTTTATAACATGGTTAGGGTTGTATAGGATGTACTGTACTCTGTGAGCTTATTTAGGCCTCATGGAGCTTGGCCAGTGGTGACCGAGGGATGTAATGGCCCCTGTCTCATCAACACAAGTATTATATATATATGAGTTATTTACATCTGATTTATATTCAGATTCCTCCCCTGTAATTTTCCACTATCTCTAAGGACATGAACTGAACATGTGAACGGCAGCTATCCCATGTAAGCGTGTACCAAGGCGACGCCTTCAGGCAGTCACTCACACCAACTAATATCGAACGGACGTTGATTCACATTTATATACATAAACGCCGTCCCTTCTCATCACACTCATAAATAGTGGAACTTACGGTTGATCTACACTCAGGAATTATATAAACATAATACTTTTCTAATAAAACAAGAAACTTCAATTGGGTTTCGTTAGGAGAGCCCAATATAATATATGTGAACCAACCTGGTTAATTGGGAATTAACCAACCAGCTCATCCTGCGCGAAACAAACTGACACTACAAACTAAAGTGTTTCAAAAATAACCCGAAGGCATTCCTCGCATTGGTAGCCCTGCACGTGTGTGGGTTCGGTTACACGTGCTCGAAACAAGTGATCGGCACTCTGAAACGAACCCAGTACTAGACTTTACGGAGTTATCGACCGTAGGGTAAGACGTTGTTAGGCCGTGTGGAGCTATCCAGATGTTTAGGAAGAGCATGGTATATTTTCCACTACGAATAAAGAATGACATTATGTGGCATTAGCCCAAAGTGAAGTAGTAATTCAAATACAGATTTAAAATTCGGTTGTAAAATAATCTTTATCCTTTACTATATCCACAAATTCTGCTAAACATATAATGCATTCCTATATGGCAACTCATCCACTTCCATGGTTACTGTAGTCCACGGTGTGTGGAAAATTTAATATAACATACAGTTTAACTTATCTAGATTTAATGACATTCTCCAGTCATATTGTAAAAAAGTAATTCAATATTGTCAATGAAGTACCTAATTTTGGCCTACGAAATTAAGTATGAAATGTCTCGCATTCAGGCCAACCAACCCCCGCGAGACAACGGAAATGTTCAGTTGGAAAATCATCGGACCCCACCTGTACGGTAGTTTTTTTTTACCGAGTGTACAGGTAATGAGTTATCTATCTAAGGTATAATGATTAATTACCATAAATAATCTCTAATACATAAAGCTACACCAAATTCTTCTGACCAAGTGTTAATAAAATTGGGACATGCAGTATCCCTAACCTTGATGTTGGAGGGTGATAGCAGACTTCAGATGGTCAAGATCACTACTTGTCCTCGTGCAATGGCTTGTAGAGGTGTGTAGGAAGAGTTCTAGATGGTAAGGTCAGTACTCGAGTCATGGTGGTGTAAGAATCATTGCTTGATGCTGAGAAATATGTTGAGTTTGATTCGAGCGATGAGGAACTTGCTGATATTAAGGGTGACTCAGCGTTTGTTGTTTCTTCCCTGAGTTCAGAATTGGTTGGTGACGTCATCTCCTCAGTGGTGGATGGCAACCGTTCTGGTGACGACAACTCATCAGTGGTTGAGATCAGCTGTGTTGATGACGTAGCTTCGTCATTAATGTAGGCCAGCTGTGCCTGAGAAGCAGGTCTTTCTAAAATATTACCATTCTCAGTTTTCTGGAATGCTGGCCGTGGGAAGAGAGATTTAAGAGAAGAATCATTCTGTCCTACTGGGTAAGATGACAACGAGCGTCTCCTTTGAAGGTTAACACATTCAGGAGGGGATTCAACCTCATTTCCTCGAGTTGTGTTTACGAGGGTGCTGCTGTCTGCCAGGGAGGAAGGCCCTCTAGGAGTAGGAGAGCCCCTACGAGGTTGACCTTCACAACAGCGGTAACAAATAGCCACCAGGAGCATCATAATTACCACAGGGATGAATACCAGGAAGCCAAGAGTATTATCTCCTAGTTCTTTGTGTTGGTTGCTGTAGTTTGCCAGCCTGAAGTGGTAGTAAGTAAAATGTGGCATTATGCTGACTTTCCGAGATGATGATTGGCTGTGCCTTGCAGGGTTTCAGTCGCGTGTTTGTGGTACCCTGAAAGATATAATAGACACTGGTTACAGTCTGCAGTATAAATATTGTTTTCTTATATTCCTTTATTTTTAAGAAAGTTTAAACGTTACAATCTTTTATGTATTTTTTTTTTAAATTTCTATAACATGAACAACAATTTTGACATAACAAATAAATCTCACTTCTATTCATTTTTCTTTGGTGACATAAACAAGTAATACCGCATATTGGTGAAAACTGAACTAACTCTCATGACTTAAACCACCGTACGTGATGTATACTTAACCACAGTACGTGATGTTTACTTAACTGCCGTACGTGATGTTTACTTAACCACCGTACGTGATGTTTACTTAACCACCGTACGTGATATTTACTTAACTGCCGTACGTGATGTTTACTTAACCACCGTACGTGATGTTTACTTAACCACCGTACGTGATGTTTACTTAACCACCGTACGTGATGCTTACTTAACCACAGTACTTGATGTTTACTTAACCACAGTACGTGCTGTTTATTTAATCACCGTACATGATGTTTACTTAACCACCATATGTGATGTTTGTCAGGTATCAACATTCTTTTGTAACTAATGCAATGCTTCCTGGAAATATTACTTATAAAAAATAAATAAATAAATAAAAAATTATTATTATTATTATATATATATATATATATATATATATATATATATATATATAATATATATATATATATATATTTTTTTTTTTTTTTTTTTGGGGGGGGGGGAAGGGGTGGTATACACGACACTCATACTTACTGATTGAATGATTGATGCTATTTGTACTACTACATCCGGAGCCGACTGAATTTTTTTTTTTTCTAAAATTTACCCCAGCTTTTTCCACCTGAAGATTAATCACCCAAATGCTAACCTGAGGTCTTTAGGTTAGGTTAGATTAGGTTACGTTACGTTACGTTGCGTTACGCTAGATGTGGCTAGATAGTTCCTCAAACATTTGGTCTTCTCATAAGGTAAGAAAGCTCATAATTTCTATATATTAGAAAAAAAAACCTTAGGTCGATGGTTCAAGTACCATTCAGTCCGCCAGTATTGCCATCTAAGCTAAGTTTTCTTCTATAATTGATTTTCCTTAGGTAACTGGATAACACGGTCAACTGTCCTTATATGTTACACCAATAATATGTTTCATGCTAAGTTACGAATATGTACCTAGACTGCACCAATCCTTACCACTCATGACCCACACTATACCCACATAATAAGCACGCTATGCTCATAATATCACTTTGCCTACACTAACCCACTATAATAAAAATGGATGCCCCTCGAAATCGTGGATGGCCAGCCCTAGGGCCACCTAGGCATGAATTTGTTTAAGATGTAGAAGCTGTCGCCAACACAACAACCACACCCTAAGTTAACGAGTTGAATGACCCAGTGTCAAGGAATAATCCGAGAAGACCGGACAACTCGGCAACACCACTGGCTAACCATTACCCCTAAACACGATCCGTAAATCGATTAACATCGAGTACCTAATTACTGTTGGGTAGACAGAAGCCGATGGCATAAAGAAACTTGCCCATAATTTCGCCCTGCCAGGGGTTCGGTTCCAGGTCCAATAACTTGCAAGGCGAGCATGCTGACAATTACACCAAAGGTCGCCATACCATACCACTATACCCACACTAGAAGCACACTACTCATAATATACCAACACTATATAATTACAGTATAGCCATACTATTACTATGCTCACACTTTTTACCATATCTACACTATACCCACACTACCCCTATAGCTGCACTAAACCACTATTCCCACACTATAACCACATTATACTCACAATATGCCCACACTGTACCACCATACCCACACTATACCAGTATACCCATGCTATCACTATACCAAACTCTATCACTTTATCCACTCTATAACCACACACCACATTACCAATACTATTCCACGGTACCCAGACAATTCCACTATATTTTCACCCTACCACTATAACCACAAAATACCACTATGCCCACACCATACCACTAAACCCACACCCTATACCACTATACCAACACTATACAACTGTGCCCACACTAAAATCACATCATACCACTATACCCACACCACACCACTATACCCACACAATACCACTATACTCACACTATACCACTGAATCGGCTGCTTGTCCAATTAACCAGTCCGTTCACATATATTTATATTTGGGTTTTAAGTAATGAAACCCAAACGGTAGTTCCTTTGTTTTATTATAAAAGGGTTGTATATTGTTCACCCAATTAATAATACTATTACGTTTAAAGGTGTTTCCTACAATGCTCTGAGTCATTCTGAACCTATGCTCACCGATAGATCGATAGTGTTGTCCACCAATCCTATTAAGAGGAAGGCGGATGTACTGTACTCTGTGAGTTTATTTAGGCCTCACGGAGCTCGGCTGGTAGGTGACCGAGCGATGTAATGGGCCCATGTCTCATCAACAACAGAACATATTATATAAATGGGTTCATACATCTAATATTATATTCAGATTCACCACCCTGTAACTTTCCACTGTCTAAGAGTGAGACAGGAATTGAACACGTGAACGTTAGCTTTCCCAAGAGGGAGAAGCCCATATGTCAGCATCTTTGTAAGCGCGCACCAGAGGCATTAGCTCAGTCACTCAGATCAACTAATTTCGAACGGACGTGATCAACGTTTATATTATAAGAACCGTCCTCTTTCTTGTTCACTCATAAATAGTTGAACTTACGGTTGATCTACACTCAGGTATTATAGACATAATCCTTTTATAATAAAACAAGGAACTTCAATTGGGTTTCATTACTAAAACCCCAATCTCTAATATATGTGAACAACCCGGTTAATTTTGGGATTAACCGACGAACTCAGATGTTCGGTGGCAGCAATCTCCTCTCGATTGGTCAGTCCCATTCCTCCCAGTCTCGGTGGTAGTGCAAGGAGTGATTTTTCTGCTGGGGTTAAGTAGGGGCGTTTCACTAATTTGGGAATGAAATTGAAGCTGATTGATTCTTCCAGAGGGTGGAGGAGGGGTCCGATATCAGGGATAGTGCGCATCAGGTAGTTCCAGCGATGCTTGACTCCATGAGTGAATGCGGTAAAAGCCGCATGTGGCTCCATGTTAGCAATCTCAGACAGAGCTTGAATTTTCCTAACCCATTCATTCACCTTTCCCGTTACGTACTCTGTCTTGAAGTCCGTCGTGCCAATTACTGCGCCTAGGTGTCTTTGGCCATCCTTTGTTATTTTGACCTCACTTCCACCAAACACCTCCATTGCCCATTCATAAAGTTCTTGCTTCACAATGAGGAAGGACTTGCTGTCGTTTGGGTGGTACCCTATTCGTGGGCCTCGTGATGTTACCAAGTCCCACCAGTTTTTGATGTCCTCCACTTTTCCTGCTCCTGTAAGGTCATCAGCGTACTCCACTTGCTTGACCCCAGTTGTTTCAAATTTTATTGTGTGTTGGAGCATGGATAGGCCCACTGCGTACATTGCCATTGCAACAGGGTCCCCCTGCGTTGTTCCTTCTGTTGACTGTATGATGGTATCACCTCTTAGAGCCTTGTTGTTTACTATATAAAGGTCTCATGGATTCCTAAAGGCGTTTTCAACATACATTGCAAAGCTTGGACACTTGATCTTGATGTTGTGCAGTGCGGCCTTGCGGTTAAGTATGTTGAATGCGTTTGAATCGTCAACCAGGAGAACGGCCTCACATTCGACCTGCTCAAATATCGCATTATACCCGCATTATTCCACTGTTCCCACAATATATCACTTTATCTACTCTATACCCACACTATACCACTATACCCACACTATGCCACTGTACCCACACTATACCACTATACCCACACTATGCCACTGTACCCACACTATACCACTGCATCCATGCTATACCACTGCATCAAACTATACCATTATACCCGCATTATACCACTATTCCCACACTATACAACTGAACCCACACTATACCACTGCATCAAACAATACCACTATACCCGCATTATACCACTGTTCCCACAATATATCACTTTATCTACTCTATACCCACACTATACCACTATACCCACACTATGCCACTGTACCCACAGTATACCACTGTATCCATGCTATACCACTGCATCAAACTATTCCATTATACCCGCATTATACCACTGTTCTCACAATATTTCACTGTACTTACACTATACCCACACTATACCACTGTTCCAATAATATTTCACTGTAACTACACTATACCCACACTATACCACTGTTCCCATAATGTATCACTGTAACTACACTATACCCACACTATACCACTGTTCTCACAATATTTCACGGTACCTACACTATACCCACACTATACCACTTGTAATGGGCCCCTGTCTCATCAACAGAACATATTATATAAATGGGTCAATACATCTGATATTATATTCAGATTCACCACCCTATAACTTTCCACTGGCTATGAGGTTACATGTTCAATGCACGTGATAAGGTGTGCCCACGGGAAGCTGCGACATACTATGCTGAGTAGAGGCATAAGTAGCCAGCTCTCTGGCCACCTGAAGTGAGCAGTAGTTTGATATCCTTGACTAGAGGAAGACGTTATTTGAGAGCCGCAGTGGATGGCTCCGTCTTCCCTCAAAGGGGAACGACGTACCCATACCGTTCTCCCTCAATGGGTCACTACTCATGAGTCACTCACAGCAACTTATATCGTAAGGACGTGAGCTAACGTTTATATTACATAAATGCCGTCCCTTTCTCATTCACTCATATACAGTGGAAATTACGGTCGATCTACACTCAGGAATTATAGATACAATCTTTTTATAATAAAACAAAGAACTACAGTTTGGGTTTCGTTACTTAAACCCAAATAATAAATATATGTGAACGGCCAGGTTAATTGGACAATCCAGCCGATTCACACTGTTCCAATAATATTTCACTGTAGCTACACTATACCCACACTATACCACTATCACAATATTTCACTGTACCTACAATATGCCCACAGTATACCACTGTTCTAATAATATTTCACTGTACCTACACTATACCCACACAATACCATTGTTCCCACAATATATCACTGTACCTACACTATACCCACACGATACCACTGTTCCCACAAACATCACTGTTCCTACACTATACCCACACTATACCACTGTTCCAATAATATTTCACTGTACCTACACTATACCCACATTATACCACTGTTCCCACAATATATCACTAATTCCAATATTATAAATCAATTTTATTGCTATTCGTTAATTTGCCGTCACACCACCCCGTTAAGTACAGCACTGCGGTGTCCCTCAGGACTCATTTAGTTTAAAACTCGGGTTGAAACACGATGACCCTCTTCAAGGGACGATGTTGTTTAATAATACGGGCGTTAACCTTTTTACAAGTTAGGAAATGTTTGGTGAAGTTTTCAAATGTTTGTTTGGTGTTCCTTTTAGTACTTTACTCCACATTTTCCCACTACTTCAACATACTGTCCACATTGGACAGCCAATATTGTTGGTAATTGAGTTCTTATGAGTTAAAATACTCGAAAAATATTAATGGTAAAGGTGTAGAAGAGGGTGACCACCAGAAGGAATTGTCCGAATTGGTTGATTTTTTTCTGCACATAATATGATATTAAACACAGAAATTGAAACGACAATGCATAGAACCTAATAGAACCTGACCTAATATAACCAATCTATGGGTTTGTTAGGTCAGGTTCTCTTAGGTTCTATGCATTATCGTGTTAATTTATTGTGTTAAATAACTTGCCTTGATATTGAGGTTCGTATTCATCAGCAATGGCGAGGAGGAATACGTGGAAGTGTTCACCATTATTTAGGAAACTTCTCTAATTGGGATTCAGAGAGGTAAACAACAAAAATGGCCCGGGAGGAGAATTGTGAAGTGGGATACAGTAAATAAATAGATTATCAGGTTCTATTAGGTTCTATTCATTATCGTTTCGATTTCTGTGTTTAATATCATGTTATTAGCATCATATAACAACAATAAATTCAAAAATAATGAACAGAACCTAATAGAACCTGACCTAACATACCCAACCTATGAGTATATTAGGTCAGGTTCTATTAGGTTCTATGCATTGCCGTTTCAATTACTGTGTTTAATATCATATTATGTGCAGAAAAAATCAACCAATTCGGACAATTCCTTCTGGTGGTCACCCTCTTCTACACCTTTACCATATTAATTAGGGGAACGTAAGGAATAAAATCCGTCTACGATAGGAAGGCCTAAGACCAAACCTCACTCACATAACACCATCTGTGAGGGAATTACTACGCCACATGTCCCTCATAACATCATATGTGAGGGAATTACTACACAACGTCAAGTCCCTCATCACACCATCTATGAGGGAATTACTACACCACGTGAGGTCCCTCATAACACCATCTGTGAGGGAATTACTACACCACGTCAGGCCCCTCATAACCCCGTCTGTGAGGTAATTACTACACCACGTGAGGTCCCTCGTAACACCATCTGTGATGTAATTACTACACCACGTGAGGTCCCTCATAACACCATCTGCGAGGGAATTACTACACCACGCCAGGCCCCTCATAACACCATCTGAGGGAACTACTACACCACGTGAGTTCCTCCTAACACCATCTGGGAGGGAGTTACTACACTACGAGTTTGCTGTTCAACACCTACATTAATCTTTTATGTTCACTGTATGTTCCTTTACCTTTCTCTAATGAAGGCTTTTGTTAAACCACCAATGTATGTAATATTGTAATAAGTCATTTATGTCCAATGTATGTTTACAGCCTTCGGGCTGCAGAATTCTTTCAATAAACCGTTAATTATTATTATTTTTATTATTATACCAACATACCCACACTCTACCACCATACCCACACTATACCACCATGCCCACTCTATACCACCATACAACCATATCCACATTATATCACCATACCCACCACACTGCGCCCATACTATACTGTAAACATATACTGAAACAAAATACCAGATTTCACTAGCTAGTTGTCCCCTTGCTATTTCATGTTCACTATTCTTCCTTATTCCCTCAGACAATACATGCATGAAGACCCCCTACACAAATAACCAGAAATAAAACACTAATACCTTGCCACATAAATACTACAATGGCTAGAATTAACGTTTCTGAAGGATATTGTTTACAAGTGGGACGCAATCATCACTTACCAGCGTTAACAGTAGTGAACAGACGAGAAGTCTTTCGTGGAGAGGAATCAATCGTTCAGTGTTAAACTCTCTTTTTCACTATCTAAATCTAATCTTTAATCCCAATTGCAGCGTCAGTATAGTTCCAGTAGACATTTATCACTCAGCATGTCCACACTCACCGTCCTCTGTCAATACTGTACTGACAAGAGTGAAGAGTTGAAGACTGAAAACCTGAGAGTAAATATTCGAGACCGTCAGTTCGTCATATGAATCTGGATTATGATGTCAGTTCGTCAAATAAATATGGATTTTGTTATGAATCATGATATGAATTCAGATTAGGATAGCGGACTCAGATCTGAATCCGGTATTTAAAGTCGGTTCGTAATATGAATCCAGATTATGATGTCGGTCGGTGATATGATTCCGGATTATGATGTAGGTTCGTGATCCGAAAAAGGCTTACGATTCAATGTGTGCAAAATATTATGTTTGCAGTTCTAATTATACACTAAGTAGAGATGTTTGAAGTAACATATCTATGAAAATTTCCTTTGTCAATTATTTTTTCGGTTTATATGTAAGAAAATTTGAACACAAGACTAGTAGAGAAAGTTGGGTCTTTTAAGGTATTACATAATTACACCATCATCATAGGTGGTATTTTCTCTTAATGTATAATTTACACACCTGTTCAGCCATACATTGTCTGAAGCTGTAGATAATCACTAACATTCTTAAGCTTTACACAGTTACTGTCTTAAGCTTCAGACAGACATTAATATCTTAATCTTTGGACAGCCACTGTCTTAAGCTTTAGACAGCCACTGTCTTAAGCTTTAGACAGCCACAAATTGTCATAAGCTTCAGACAGCCACTAATTGTCTTTGGCTTTAGACAACTGTCTTTAGCTTTAGACAGCCACTAGTCGTCTTAACTTTTAGACAGCCGCTAAGTGTCTTAAGCTTTAGACAGTCATAAACTCTCTTAAACTTTAGACAGCCACTAACTCTCTTAAACTTTAGACAGCCACTAAGTGTCTTAAGCTTTAGACAGTCATTAACTCTCTTAAACTTTAGACAGCCACTAACTCTCTTAAGCTTTAGACAGCCCCTAAGTGTCTTCAGTTTTAGACAGTTATTAACTGTCTTAAGCCTTAGACAGCCACTAATTGTTTTAACTTTTAGACAGCCACTAAGTCTCTTAAGCTTTAGACAGTCGTTAACTCTCTTATGCTTTCGAGAGTCACTAAATGTGTTAAGCTTTAGACAGTCACTAGGAGTCTAAAGCTTTGGACAGCCACTAACTGTCTTAAGCTTTAGACAGTCACTCACTGTTTTAAGTTTCAATAGCTACTCACTGTCTTAAACTTTAGACAGTCATAAAGTGTCTTAAGCTTTAAACTGTCATTAGCTGTCTTAAGCTTTAGACAGTCATTCACTGTCATAAGCTTTAGACAGCCACTAACTGTGTTAGGCTTTCGACAGCCACTAACTGTCTTAAACTTTAGACAACCACTAATTGTTTTAAGTTTTAGACTTTCACTAACTGCCTTAATTTTTAGACAGATATTAACTGTCTTAAGCTTTAGACAGCCATTAATTGTTTTAACTTTTAGACAGCCACAAAGTGTCTTAAGTCTTAGACAGTCATTAACTGTCTTAAGCTCTATACAGTCACTAAGTGTCTTAAGCTTTAGACAGTCATTAACTGTCTTAAGCCTTGGCCAGTTACTCACTGTCTTAAGCTTTAGACATTCACTCACTGTCGTAAGCTTTAGACAGTCACTCACTGCCCTAAGCTATAGACAGCCACTAACTGTCTTAAGCTTTAAATAGCAACTACCTGTCTTAAGCTTTAGACAGCCACTGTCTTAAGCTTTAGACCGCCACAAACTGTCCCACCATAAGGTTATATTTAAGATGCATCCTTACTCTCCTAAGCTTCATACAGCCACTTTATCTTATTCTACATACCTATAACATCAGCCAGGTACTATCGTGCACCAAAGTCGTGTTCACTATCCAACCACAGTGAGGATTCGAATAGCCTTGAGTCTGAAGTTTCGAAACACCTGGGGGGAAATGCTATGGTCGGCCAACAGATTGATTGATTTGATTTTGCCGCGTGCAGCGGCTACTTTATTGTGCACCCCACACTCATCCTGTGAGCGGTAGCGCAAAAGGATTACAGAGTAGGGTTTACAAAGGGTCATAATAATTAACCCCCGTTGTCAGGATATTATGGCACTGAAAGTTACACAGTATTTCATTTACATTATTTGTTTAGTTCTATACATAAAGGATAACTTATTCACAAATGCGTGAGAACAGGCGTGTGAGGCAGTATGTCTGGCCTCACACTTTGGTATTCACATTTACGTGGGAGGTATTCAAGCACATTGCGTATTTGGTTCTGTACATGAGAATTGATATAGTTACTAAGTGCAAAAAAGTGGATACAATCTTAATATGTCGGCTATCTTGCCATTAGAGATGAAGTGTTGTGCCATTTCACACACAGTGTGCTTGGACCTGTCCCTAAAAGGTTCTATCTTCACACAGTCGAGGACGTAGTGTTCAAGTGTGTGGCCATATGTGTGGCCACACACTTTACATTTAGTTTTGTTTACATCTGCTTGAGGAACATACTGCCAAAGGTACTTATATCCTAACCTTAATCTAGCGGTTACAACATCTTGTAATCTAGTGATCTTGTTACTTGCTCCATATACATGTTTCACTTGATACATCTCATAATGGTAACCTATGGATCGACTAGTGCCTGTTTGCACTTGTCTACTTGCGTCAAACTCATCAATAAGTTCTTTCCTAATTACAGTTTTAAGGGTTCTTTTTGACAGACCCAAATTGTATTCAACGGTGTCTTTGTTAGACGCGAGTTTGGCGAGGGCATCAACTCTGTCATGTTTTATGCGGCCTATGTGAGAGGGGATCCACAACAGTTTGACCCTGACACCCCGGTCAACAAGGCACGCATATTTGTGTCTGGCTTCAGAGACAAGAGCGTGACAACCTGAGTCGAGGGTACCAAGGGCAAGTAGTGAGGATAGAGACACAGTGATGATGAGACTGTCAGTAACAGTGGTTTCAATGAATTTAATAGCTGTGAGTATGGCAACTAATTCAGTTTGTAGAGTGGATGCCCAGTTGTTAATTCTAACTCCTTTCTCAATTATATAACCGTCAGGTTGAGTCACAACAATAGCACTTCCAGCCCTCCCACAGGCGGTGTTTAGAGATCCATCAGTGTAGATGGTCTGTGTGATATTATCATCAGTCTGTAGAGTGTGTATGTGTTCAAGAGCTCTCAATTTGGCAGTGTGTTGGAGATAAATGCTTTGTATAATTAATTTTTTAGGCGGATACGTCGGTATTGTGATATCGAAGGGAACTGTCCGCCAGGGTGGCAGGAAGCGCTGTTGTGTCTCAACTTTGTACAGGTGGTCTAGTCCAAACATCTTCATATGTGTAGCTGTAGTTTGGATCCATTTAGACTCAGTAGTCCCATGGTTCATACATTCTAGCAATTTTAAGGAAACAATGTTATCAGGATCACCACGCAGAAGCCTCAGGGCTATCATGAGGTTGACTTCAATTATTCTATCTTTAACACTGGGTTTACCTAGTTCTTTCCTCATATTTAGTACTTTAGTGCTCATGGGACATCCTAGGATAATTCTGAGGGCTTTATTTTGCATTTTCTCGAGCTTGTCAACGCCTTTCCCGTCACGAATGACCAGGGCTGGTGCGTGGTAATCTATCAGAGATCATATATAGCCTAGGTACATTGTTTTAACAATTCTAATATTAGCACCATAGTGCGGGCTGTACCCCGCTACACTTCTAAGAGGTCTCAGTCTGTCAGTACATTGGCGGGTTAGCTGTTGTATGGCAGGTAGGGTACAAGGGACGGAAACACCATGATATTTAAAAGAAGAAACATAGTCAATAGTGTTGTTACCTATCTTGAACTTGACGGGGCCGCGTTTGCGGTTACCAGCTTGTTTGTTGAACACCTTAGTTTTGTCAGTGGAGATAATAAGACCGAGGTGTTCACAGGCTGCTTATACATGGTTCAGGGTGGTTTGCATTTCACGATGAGTTTTAGTATGTATAAGAATATCATCAGCATAGCTGATTGAGATATTGCTGGGGTTGTCTGGTATTAAATTTAATAATGCATTCATAAGAACATTGAACAAAGTGGGTTTAAGTACTCCACCTTAAGGGGTACCAAGTTGCATATCTTTAACTTCACTTTTGTAACCCTGAAACAGTGCAGCAGCCCTTTTGTTGGTTAGGTAACCACTTATCCAGTGTAACAGCCTACCTCCTATATCCATTTTGGCTAGTTCGTACAATATCAGTTGCCTATTGGCAATATCAAATGCAGCTTTTAGGTCAAGAAATGTGGTGTATCTGTGCCTTTCATCACCATGCACAGTTAGGAATGTGGTGATGCAATTATGTACACCTTTACCATGCGTGAAGCCATTTATGTGAGGAGACATGTGTTCTCTGATTCTATATAAGAGTCTGCCAAGAACCATCCTCTCAAATGTTTTACACAGGCAGCTGGTTAGTGATATGGGACGAAAGGCATCAGGCTGTCCTGGTTTCGGTATTGGTACAACAATACTGCTGGTCCATGATGTGGGTAGTTGGCCCTCGGCATGACTCATATTGTACAATACCAACAATGGATTGCCTGGCACGCGCCTTAGTAGTCTAATGATGTTGTAGGTGACTCCGTCCTCTCCAGGGGCAGTAGACCTACCCCTGGCGAGGGCGGCGTCAAGCTCCCACTCAGTATATGGAACATCATACTCATCGTGCTGTTTGCCCAGCATAAAGCTAATAAGATTACTTCTCTCTACAGACTTCGCATCAAGGAGTCCCCGAGTCCTAGCTGGTAACATGTCATAGCTCGACACATGAGCCCACTTTGTTATTAGCTCATTCGACTTTTGCAGAGGGTTTGGATGGGAGACGTGTCTTCTGTTTTACCTCTGATTATGTTTATGTCTTTCCAGGCTTTGCTGAGGGATGTGTGTTGGTTCAGGCTGTTAACATATGTCTCCCATGCATTTTGTCTGAGTTCGTTTACACGTTCCCTGACAGCAGCAAGGGAAGCTTGATACAATTGTAACATTTGAGGTGTTCTAAATTGTCTGTAACCCTTACCCACCCTCCTGACCCTAGCCCTGAGTTTTTTCAGCTCAGGGTCATTATAGCACTGCTGTTGCCTGTTCCCATTATGCTGACCACGTTTTCTCCTTTTTTTGGTGGAGGCATTGTTGGTGAAGTATACATAAGTCCTATCTATCAGATCGTCATGGAAACTTTGGTAGTTGTCAGGCTTGTAGTCCTTGTACCGGTCATGGATGAAGTCTATGAGCTGGCTTTCATGTTCTTGCTTGACTGTGATTCTACGTCTGTTGAGTTTACCACCAGTGCGGGTGTCATTGGCTACATGTATACTAGCTTGGATTGGGCTGTGGTCAGACATAAGATCAGTAACAACATCAGAGCTATGAGTTGTGTATGATAGATTAAAGCCAATACATTTGTCTAGACCCCGCCATAGATGTGTGTTGGTTCATTATTACCTATAATTTGTACATCTTCATATGCGCTGAGAAGTGAGAAGTCTCCTACCATTGGTGTTAGTGGTGGAGTCACCTAATTTCTTGTGTCTAGTATTCAGGTCACCCATCAGGACAGTGGGCTCAGTGTGTAAAAAGTCTGGGAGATCTGTGTACTGAAACTGATCTGAGGGAGCATAGGTGTTTAGCACGTTGAGTGTGGTGTTGCCCAGGTGGATTGTGATCCCATGGTACTGAAGGTTGGTTGTCTTTTTGGATACAAGAGGTACATGCGGGAGTGACTTCTTAACATACATCAAACATGTGTGAGTAGAACTAGGATCATAATACACATAATTGGGCAGACTGGGTGGGGGCTTACCATTAGGTGTGAGACACTCCTGCAGACACACAATATTGATGTCCTCAGTCACAACTTTGTGGTGTAGGTCAGGATATCGTTTTCTAAGGGATGAGATGTTCCAACTCATCACCTTCACCGCTCTGTATCTTTGTCTGGTATTAACACTGGCCATTATGAAATGTATTTGGATGAAGCAAAAGGCACTGTATGATACTGTTCTTTTCTGCGCTGCCTGTCCCTTTGGCAGGCAGTAGGCCAGTTAACCTTTTTGAAACATTTCTGGAGCATGTACGGCTCAACAATTGTTGTATTTCGGTGGCAGACAACAACACACTTTGGTTACACTCGACATCACCACCATTTTCTGTTTGTGCTTGTTCATCTTCACTGACCATGTCCACAGAGGCATCAGTAGAACTGTTACCAGTATCACTATTTTCCTCTGCGTGGACTCTAGTTCCTGGTGGGTCTTGAGTTTCCACATCTGGTACTGACATCTGAATGTCTTCAGTTTGACTGTAATTTTTCCGTAGCTGCTGCACTGTGTTGGTGGTGTTTTTTTCCTTTAGTGTATCACAGAGGCTCCTTAACATTTCAGTTTGAGCTGTAAACTGAGCTTTGAATTCTTTAATTTCATTTTTCAAATCATTGATCTCTTCACACTGTGCGTGTTCATGGAGTGTTGGCAGCTACCTGTTGTGTCGGTACGTCTGTGTTGCCCCATGCTGATCTTTCGATGACTGCTGGTAATGATCCTGGAGCTTTGGTGGGGAGGGCGGGCCAGGGGATGGCCGTAGGGAGTACCCTAGCAGCATTAGTGTTTCTTGAGGCCTGCCTGGGTGGCGGGTCTGGGCGCTGAAGGGGTGTAGGAGCTCTAGAACAGTTAGGGTGCCATACAGGAACTCCAACTGTTTTGCTGTTAAGACACTTCTGTTGGATGACACCCCCTTGAGCAACTGTATCTCTGCAAACCTGTGTTGCATGTTGCCTTGAGCAGAGACCACACCAAGGCTTAGTCGAGGGGCATAACCGGGCCACATGGCCCCAGTGCTGACAGTTGTAACACCTCCGGTTAGGGGGCTGATAGAGAGTTACCTTCAGAGTCCGATAGGCACCACGGACTCGAATGGTCTTGGGTGGGTCTTCCAAGCCAACCCAGTCTGCAATGACTGCATTCTTGCCCCTGAGTCGCTTCGTCCTTCTGATGTCGGGATGAGCTTCTCGTAGTGTAGGGGTCTGGTACTGGTCGAGCCCTATGATTAAGATGGTTTTCTTGCTCGATGGTTGGGATGATTGTTCCATGGTTATTCCCCTTATGCTATTGGTGAGGAGATCCTGTATGACTGCTGGGTTGTTCCTAATCAGAACATGATCTTGTGTACCGACTCTGAACTGAAACTCAGCCTCAGGATATTTGTCTTCCGCATCGTTCAGCCAGAGATACTTGTCTTCAGGTGATGTACCTTAAGGGAAGTATAATCTTACTCTCATGGGGGGTTGTGGTTGTAGTTGATGGTCTCTAAGTCTTTGCCTTTTCGGCCTTCCGCTTGTTCCTGGACTGAACTAGTTGAAAGCCATCTTCTCCGTTGGTGCCAAGGTCAACACCACAGTCGCCTGGCTCACTCAGTGCATCAGGAGAGTTAAAGCGAGTAGCTGGGTCTCCAGTCAACTCAGACATGGTGGAGTTACAGGGCTCGACTTATATGCCTACGTCAGAGGGCCGAGGACTGCTTGGCACTCCTAGGAAGTCAGCGGTGGTTGGGAGGCGTAACCCTCTTAGAGGACAAAGGAGACTGGCATCTACAGCGTATTAGCGGTGTGAGAGGAGGCCATGAGCGGGCCTCCCGCGGAGGAAGTGTGGTATTGGGGGGACTAAGGTAACAGGGGTTTTCTCAGTTTATAAACACTTTTATTATACAACACTTGTCCTTAATAGTATCTCTGTTTTTCTGGTTAGATACAGTATCAAAGTCAATTTTAGTTTCAAAAGAACTAACCAGCTTGGCACACTATGAGGACGGGGGTTTGTGTAAACAAACCCTCACCACATGGCCGAGCATGACCACAAGGGTATAGGCCTTGCCTCGCGGGCACCTACACCTACACACGACACAGTGCTCAACATACAGTAGTTCACTTGTTATACAGGCAACATATTTGCAGTTGTTGACCTATCCCCACCCTACTGGGTGGTGTTGTGTTATTTCGAAGTCAAGTGTGAAGCCGACCCACTGTTGTTCTCAGGGTGGACTGATTAGCACCTCCTTGTCAGGAGATGGCGGTCAGTTCCCAGCGGTGCTTATCTCACTGGCGGGTCACGGCTCTCACTGGTACTGTCTAGTACTGAATTCACTGGCTTAAACACTGTTCATAACTGTTCAACACTGGTTCCACTTCTTTCCGAAACGAAATGTCACTTTTGATTATGTTGATATCCCGGTGGTGAGGATGGGTCTGGGAGAGGGACGTGGGGAATGGGCCGAGCATTGGCCAAGGGTGAGAGCTGCTCAGCAGGAGCAGCGCCTAAATAGGTCTTGACCCTACACACTGTAGTGTGTGTGGGAGGGAGGGAGGAATGGAGGAGGTGGGGGTTAGTCTAGTAACAGGCTGTGTGTAAGTGGAGCATACCATCGTGAATTTCGCAATCACTGATAACAATAAGAATGTCATGAAGATAGTTAATATTATTAAGCATGGTGAGAGATGTGTAACGGGAAAATAAAAGCACTACAACGACCATGTCTCTGCCGTTCATGGCTACGACGGTGAGACTGATGGGCACACCAGTAACTAATTCTCCGTGACTACCATTACTGGTAGTCACGGAGAATACACAAGTTGTTACCAAGGTTGGCGCCACCCACACCAGGGGAAGGAGATGACGTCGAACACTGAAACATGCCGAGGTGTTATTCCTACCATCGTCGTCACCAACAGGTAAGTCACATTAATTTGTCAGCATAGCCCATGTCGTCCTTATACTATTGCAGGGTGTCCCATGAGTGACAGCAGATATTTGTAGACGTAAAAGAATATATGATATTGAACCACCACGTCTCTATCGCCATCCGTTTCCCTCTATCTATAATGAAAAGTGTAACCCTACTCAGAAAAAATAATGAATGGGCCCTCCAAACAAATTAAAGATGAGGTGCACCCCACCCAAATTGGGATGGGCCCTCCATTTCCTTTCGTCTTCTTTTCTGCACATCCTTTCTTCCCTCCCATCTCCCCTTCCCCTCAGCCTGTGTGAAGGGTGGGGGTGTGGTGGACCACGTGTGATCTTTCTTAAGATTAAGGTGGTACAACTGGGATTAGAGGTACAGTATTCTCACAGGGTGTTACTGAATATTAGGTGTTCTTCCTAACACTATGACTTGGAGGATTACCTTAACCGATAGGTCAACAACTGCAAATATGTTGCCTGTATAACAAGTGAACTAACGCGTCGTGGGTTGAGTACTGGGGGGTGGGTGTGTAAGACCCCAGCCAAGCAGGCCTACTCCCGCGGTCACCCCCGGCCATGTGGTGAAGGTCTGCATAAACAAACCCCCCTTATATGGTGCCACGTTGGATAGTTCTTTTGAAACTAAAATTGACTTTGATACTGTATTTAACCAGAAAAATAGAGATGCTATTAAGAACAAGTGTAGTGTAATAAAAGTGCTTATAAACTGAGAATACTCCTGTTACCTTAGTCTCCCCCCCACGTCACCACACTCCCTCCGCTCCCAGGAGGCCCTCCTACCTTCGCACCGTTGATTTCAGGCTCCCCTCTCCCCTTGTCCTATAAAAGGGTTTACGCCTGAAGGACATCGCTGGCCTACATATCGCCTCTCTGCCCCAGTGTATATGACCTAGATTCCATCTAGATCTAACTATGGCAGGAGTCATCGCTGGGCGGAGCTCTGCCGATGTCCTTGATGAAGAAGATGAGGAGGACAGTCATGGCGACACTGAAGCTGGCTTTCAGAAGTTTAAGACACGTTAGCAGAAACGCAAAATGAGGACCCAGAGAAGGAAGCAGAGGAGAGCCAATAGGGGCACCCCAACCCCCCCCCCCCCTCCCATTGCTCTCCTGGCTAAGTACATGCGCCTTGCCTTCCCCGAGAACGCAACCAATTTGATGAAGATTAATTGGTTGACTGCCCTGAATAAGGATTATGGCACGGCTAAGCTGAATGTTGTCGTGCCAGGTAACACCCCTCGTTTTGTCTATGTAGGCAGAGAGGAGACGGATGCTATCCAACACTTCATTGATGGAAAGATCGGCTCAATACAGCTTATTAAGCGAGATGAACCTGTTCGACCCCAAAAAATGAAGGAATACCCTGTCACCCAATTCCCCAAGGGTATTCCCCCAAGAGAGCTTTGTCACTTCAGGGCGTCCACACAGCAAGAAGACTTTATAAGGATGGTGCACAACTTAGTAGGATCATCATTCTTTGGAAAAGGAAGGAACCACCTCTTGAGGAGTACCGCTTCTTTGGCAGCACGTATGGTACCCCTAGTAACATCAGTCGGTGGACTCCTCCCCTTGTGGTGTGCTACAACTGCTTCGGGGTCAATCATGTGGCGAAATACTGTCACAAGTCAGCCACCTGCGGCTTCTGCGCAGGAAAGCATAGCACAAGCAGCTGCCCCATCAAGGAAGGTGCCTCTCAGAAGGGGAGAGAGCAGGACTCCCCACTTGAGTGGCAGTGTGCCAGATGCAGGAAGAAGGGTGTGACGGCCTGGCATCCAGGTTGCTTTGGGAGCCCGCCTCCACCCACAATAGCGGTCACACTCGGTGACGCCAACGCCAACACTACCGGGTCGCCTCCAACGCCTGAAATCAACAGCTACACCTCCCCACCCAGGAGGCAGTGTTTCAGGTGCAGGGAGGAGGGTGTGACGGACTGGCACTCAGGTTGTCCTAGGAGACTGCCTCCACCCACAAAAGCGGTCCCACTCAGTGATGTCAACAGCAACAATGCGGGGTCGCCTCCAGCACCTGAAATCAACAGCAACACCTCCTCACCCAGGGGGCAGTGTCCCAGGTCCAGGGAGGAGGGTGTGACGGCCTTGCACCCCAGTTGTCCTGGGAGGTCGCCTCCATCCACAATAGCAGTCCCACTCAGTGATGCCAATGCGGCCGGATCGCCTCCACCACCTGAAGTCAAAAGGCACAGTGACTCCTTCGTTAGCCAATGCAGGTCAGGTTAAAGCCTGCCAAGTAAGTGTACCAGTGAACAATGACAGTGATAGTGTCAGTGGAGCTTCTGAAGGAGCTGGTGCCTCCTCTCATAATGATGCCAACTTGAGGGTGAGTAGCCAGAGCGAGACCGATAGTGATGGAAGCATGGATGGGGAGAATGAGCCCCAGACTGCCAACGTGGTCTCTATAATAGTCCCAGGTCTGAGGACTGTCCATGACCTTGTACGTTTTCCATTGTTTACGGGGAGGAACTCGCGGGACTGATGAAGGAACCCGCGTATAAAAATCCTACTGGAATATGGGCTGTGAAGAACATTATCAGGAAATCCAGAGGTACAGAACTTGGAATGGTCAGCTTAATGGTCAGGTTGATCTATGTAGCCAGCGTGCGACTCTCTACGCTCAATTCAAGGTGGGAAAAGTAGCACGAAAGCTTAGGTTCATTTCATGGAATATCCGGAGTGTTAATCGCAGAATTAATGACCTACAATGGTTTGTTAAAGTTTTTGACATTGATGTAATTGGTTTACAAGAACCTTACACGTCCAGCACCCAGAAGAAAGTTGCACCCAGGATAGCTGGGTTTACAGAATATAATAGTGGAGCAGGAAGTGGCCTGCTCACTTATGTAAAAAATGGTCTGGTCTGTAAATGGATTAAAACTCACAATGATGAAAGTATTCACTATCAACAATTTACAGTAAAGACAGCAAACAGTCAATTTTCGCTGAATAACATCTATGTTCTGTGTAATGAACTGCGAGCGGACGTGTTACCAAAGCCATCAGGTAACAATGCTATGCTGTGTATGGGTGACTTTAACTCTCGTCACACTGTCCTCGGTGATGTCCAGTGTAACTCTAATGGGAGGGTGTTCGTGAATTACATCAATAATCATAATATCACTGAATACGACACAGACAAAGTGACACATCTGATAGGGGGCAGACTTGATTATGTGATTGGGTATAACCTAGTAGACAGTAATGTCAAGGCTAAGGTCATCTCAGACCACCTAGTCAGTGATCATTATGCAATACTTTCTGAGTACACTGTTGCTGATGTCAAGTGTGAACCCCATCCTAAGCTCAGAATTAACATCCCAGATAATCTTAAACTGCACTTCAAGGCCTACATCTACAGATGGTATGCTGGATATATACCTGGGTCAGTGGATGAATTTTGCTGTGATCTTGTAAATGTCATTACCACATATTATACCACCTGGGTTAAGTCAAGGAGGAAGGGGGCAGCACCAAACCACCTCTGTGGACACATGACCCCATCCTCACCAAAGAAGGAGAGAATGTAAAACAGCTTGCCAACACTTATAAGCAAATAAAACTAGTGATAACCTCTTGGCATTCCTCAAAGCTAACAGAGAATTTCGTGAACTCAAAGGTCAGGTGAGAAACACCTATTGGGAACAATTCTTACTGGGGATTAATAGAACAACCACTCTAGCAGAAGTGTGGAACAAAATTAGAGCCATTACCAAGCCACCCACCCCAGTCCAGCTTCATCACAGCCCTGCAGAATATGCTGACTTGCTATTAGACCAATGGTCTAGTGTGTCACAAATCACTTCCTTGCCTCCTGACATACAACAATAACGCACCACGAACTAACAACAGCACTCATGAAAGGTGAGTCATCCTCCCCTGGTGAGGATGGCATAACCTATAACACCCTGAGATTGTTGAATGAGATCCCTAACCATCCACTGCTTGACTTATATCAAATGAGCCTCACACAGGGTATTCTGCCTAAGACATGGACTCATGGAAACATAGTTCCAATCCCAAAAGCTAATTGTCCAAACTTCAGGCCAATTTCACTCACATCGTCTTTGTGTAAAGTCCTTGAAAGAGTTGTTCTAAACCGTCTCATGTGTCAAGTCAAAGACAAACTCGCCCCTAATCTGTACGGGTTCATGCCCGGGCGTAGCACACAGACATGCTTTGCAGAATATCTTGTTCACTCAAAAAATAAGACACAAACAGCCTTCATAGACCTTAAATCAGCCTTTGATGTAGCTAATAGAGACATTATACTTGAGCAACTAGCTAATTTTGGCATCCAAGGTAAACTCCTGACATGGATAAAGGGTTATCTGTCCAACAGGTATGCCAGTGTTCTGTTTAGGGGAGTTAAAAGTACCAGAATGACATCATTTGAGCTTGGCACGCCACAGGGAGGAGTGTTAAGTCCTATGCTCTTTAATATACTGATGCACAAGCTTATTGCTGACATTCCAGTTCAGCCAAACGAAGCCGTAATATGCTATGCTGATGATATCTGCATTATGACACAAACCAAACTCAGGCTCCAAGCCTTGCTGGATGTATTTGCTCAGAGAACTGTTGAATGTGGTCTCATAATATCTGTTGACAAGACGAGGGTCCTCAATCCTCGTCCTGCTCACCCTCTGCCTCTTGACTATAACATTAACAGCATGCCCTTGGAACTATGTAGCTCTTATAAATATCTTTGAATTTGTGTGAATGATGCAAACTTTGTCAGCAACCTTCGTGACAAACTAATGCAGCGCATTAAACCCCTCAGAACCCTTGTTGACAAGGGTTATGGAATTAACATCACCTATGCTCTTGCTTTCTATTTTCACTTCATTCGTTCTGTAGTTGACTATCATGCTCTCTATCTTATGACTATTCCGCCTAAACAACTCAACAGCCTTGAGGTAGTGCAAAATGAAGCCATGAGCATCATCCTAGGTTGCCCAAAATCAACCAGAATTGTAAACATGAGGAAAGAGCTCGGACTGCCCTCCTTATCTGAGAGGATAGCTCTACTTAATACCATGTTTTGTGTCAAAGTTTTGAAGAACAATAGTTCTCAAACTACAGCTCAAACTGAGTTGATGTTCTATCGAAGTAATCCCGACCATCTCGCCAACCTTCCGCAAAAGACTCTCTTTGGGGCGTGGCTTCATAAGAATGTTGCAGATCTCTTGAACTGAATGTCCCAATCACCCCAGACAAACCTATTAATGCCATTCCTCCTTGGCTGGATATATCAGTTCCTATTAATTACACTCCTGTTGGTAGTAAGCAAATGTTAAACACCGATGTGGTGAGATGTGTCACACTAGAAACTATTAACAGACGCATAGAGAGTATTAAATCAAGTGAATGTTATGCTTTTACTGATGGTTCTGTGCAGACAAACACAGGTTGAACAGGCTGTGCAATTGTAATATATAAAGAAAAAGAGATGATAGTGTCAAACTGTATGTATATTATGTATGCTGGATTATATATTATGTATGTATATTATGTATGTGCTCCATTTATGTAGCTAGCAGCGTGTGGCAATGTTATTACCATATCCCACATGCTTAATTAATGTGCCTGGCGACGTATGGAAGCTGCTAATGTATCACTTGCCATACATCGCCTATAGCAGTTGACAAGGAGCCTAGCCAAGGGAGAGTGCTGCTTCCCTCTGTGTACATACTCTTATCCAGTAAACCGAACCTACAAAACTATACAGGTGTTTGTGTTCTCTCCTGTATATAGAACTTATTATTCAGAACCTAACATGGCGCAGTGATCCGATCTTACTGGATAATTACGAGTGATAGCGCAAAGTCTGTGGAAAGCCGGATGGACTCCTCCTCGCCTTGGGTCAACTCCCGGGCGTCAGCTCTCCTCGAAGAATCTCAGCAACTTTGAGCAGTGTCAGTGACAGTGATTTTCTGTGAAGTGTTTAGTGCATTGTGTGTTTCGTGCCATTCATGTGTGACCTTGTTCTAAAGGATTCCCAAGGTATACGGCACGTTCTGGGCATTTGTAAGGAGTAGAGTTCAGTGCACCCGTCTCTGACCGCGTTCTGAGGGTAACTGGACTGACTGGGAGTCGCCGCGCCTCTCCCTCCACCCCCTCACAGCGCCGCCTCCACCCCCCCTCACAGCTGGGGCGAGACGCTTTGCCCGCCCGGGACACACACTCACTCACACACATACATGTACTAACACTCGCTGACCGCGGAGGCTTCCTTATATATATTTTATATATATAATCTACTTATCTGTGTATTTAATTAATTTTTTTGTCTGAAATCTTGATGATACGACGGGCTGACCGGTCAACACTGATTTAAGACACGGTACACAGATGAAGTAGTCATGTCTCATGCCTTACGTAGCCGTGGACCCAGCGCCTGGATGAGTCAGGCGGGTGATAGCCCCGCAGAGATGGATGACCAGGCCGGCCACGACGCTCCAGCCCCCACATCGCGCAGTCCCTCACCTCAATATTCAGCGTTGTCTCCAGAGATAATTGCTTTACTGAAGTTTATGAGAGATGAGAAACGCGAGGATGAAGCTCACAGACGTTTGGCGGATGAGCACAGAAGGCAAGCAGAGGCAGAACGAGACAACCAACGGAGATTGGAAGACAGTGAACGGTTTGAAGCCTTGATATCTCGCCTCACTGTTAACCAAGCCCCTGGCTCTAACACTGCCTCGGTACTGACTGGTTCAGATACCTCATCCATGCTTCCTTCACGCCCCCCAGCCCCACCTAAAGCAGCAGCTCAAACGCCGCCCATCTTGAAGCCTGATGAGACTTTCCAGACTTTTCGTGAATGGCGGCGACGGTGGACTGATTATTCTACAATGGTGGATCTCCAGAGTTTGTCACAGCCTAAACAACTCATCCAGCTGCGTATGTGCCTGTCCTTGGAAATTCAGCGTGTCTTGGAACATACGTTGCAGGTACCCCCAACCTCTTTGCTGTCTGTAGAGGAGGTACTGGACGTTCTACAATGGCACATCAAGGGACAGCAGAATGAAGCTCTGCGCAGGAGGGAATTGTTTAGCTGCAGACAGATGGAGGGTGAGTCTTTTGATGCCTTTTACGTGCGTCTTAAGAGAGCCTCGGAAGAGGTAGATATATGTCCAGGCCACCACCAGCAGTGCGAGGAGACCCAGTTGAGGCAGGTGATCCTGATGGGTGTTAAGGACGAGGAACTTGTCCAACGCCTCACCTCCCTCGACTCTTCCTCTTCTCTTAAGGATGTGTTGACGATATGTCGCTCCTATGAGGCTGCCAGGTGTGCCACCTCTGCCATCCGTGCTCCCCCTACAGCTGTACGCGCTGTGTCCCGGTACAAGAAGGACAAGAAGTCTGTTCCTACGCCTTCGCCCACCACGTCCACGCCCGGTTTATTTTGCAACAACTGTGGTAAGCATCACGGAACACAGGTGTGTCCAGCTGCTCAGTCTACCTGCAACAGTTGTGACCGTAAGGGCCACTGGTCACTCACAGTACGGTGCCCAGCCAAACGCGTCCAGTGCAATGTGTGTGGTCGTCTGGGCCACTATGACAAGTGTTGCCCTTCCAACATACCCAAGAGACCGCGTCGGCGGAAGCTTCAGCCCCCTTCCACCAGAGAGGGCCGCCCACAGCCTTCCAATCAGAGGCACGACGACTCCTGACAACGCTTGAGCCACATTAGGAATGTGTGCTCCCCCCCGCGTCCCAGGACCAAAGTCCCCCAGTACATCAGTGTCATCGTGACCTACGGCGGTGTGTCATCCCGTCTTCAGATGTTGCCCGACACCGGCGCTGATGCTACAGTCATCGGTCCCCAGCATTTGCAATGCTTGGGGCTCTCTCCAAGTGATCTAGGACCGCCCCCCAAGGATCTCCGCTTTATGGCAGATGGTTCACAGATGACCCCGGCCCTAGGTTCACTCTATGCACACGTCACCTTTGGCAACAGGTCGTGTCAAGCCTGGATTGATGTGCATAATGGCGTCCCGACTCCTTTGCTGTCCTACAGACATTGCCAAGAGTTGGCCATCATCTCCCAGGACTTCCCAACACCGATTCTCGAGGTAAAACACGCCAACAGGGTGCACGAAGGGAGCAGCAACTACCCTGCTGCCGCCCTACCCCTACCTCTGGCCAGTGACACCTCTCCTTCGGTAGTTGTCCCTGCTGCTTCAAGTCTCCACGCCTTGGCTCGCCTCCACGACAGTCACTGTGGAGCCGAGGCCACCAAACGGCGTGCAAGACAGACTGTGTTCCGGCCTGGCATCGACCCCGACATCTCCAATGCTGTCCAGGTGTGTAAGCCCCGCCACGTGTTACAACCCAGCCAGCAGCAGGAACCCTTTATGAGTGACGACAACCCCACCCGCCCCTTTGAGTCTGTGTCGGCCGACTTTTTCTGTGTGTCAGGAAAGTCCTTCCTTGTTATCGTCGACCGTCTCTCTGGTTGGCCGGTTGTCATCAAGTGCGGTAATGACACGACGTCTGCCGCCACCATCAGCAAGTTCCGCCACTACTTCCGTGACGTGGGCGTTCCTGTACGCCTGCGAACCGACGGAGGGCCTCAGTTCACAAGCCGGGACTTTGCTGCGTTCCTCGACCGATGGGGAGTCCGGCATGTGTTGTCATCGCCCCATTACCCGCAGTCCAACGGCCACGCTGAGGCTGCTGTCAAATCCCTGAAGCACCTCATCCTTAAGGTGGCCCCTTCTGGGAACATTGACTGCGAGGCCTTCGACAGGGGTCTTCTTGAACTCCGCAACACACCTAACTACACCGGACGCTCCCCTGCCCAGGTTTTGTACGGACGCCCCCATCGTTCTTGTGTCCCTGCTCACCCTCAATCCTTCTCCAAGGAGTGGCAGGCCAAGACAGAGGATTGTGATCGCCGAGCCGCCGAACGTGTTCAGGACGTCGTCGCCCGCTACAACGACCACGCCCGCTCTCTCCCCAGGTTGAGTGTCGGCACCCAAGTCCGTGTTCAGGACCCGACCTCCCTACGTTGGGACAAAGTAGGCGTAGTCATGGGTCTCGGCAGGTCACGGGACTACCAGGTGCGGTTACCCAGTGGTCGTGTGTGGTGGAGGAACCGCCGTTTTCTCCGACCCGTAACAATGCCTTCTGCTGGCCCCGCCACCAGTGTTGAGTCCCATACCCTTCCCAGTGATGAAGTCCCTCGACGCTCAGAACGGATCCAAAAGAAAAGGTCCGCTCAGGACTTTGCTATGAGCGTATAGGGGGGAGGGAGGTGTATGTATATTATGTATGCTGGATTATATATTATGTATGTATATTATGTATGTGCTCCATTTATGTAGCTAGCAGCGTGTGGCAATGTTATTACCATATCCCACATGCTTAATTAATGTGCCTGGCGACGTATGGAAGCTGCTAATGTATCACTTGCCATACGTCGCCTATAGCAGTTGACAAGGAGCCTAGCCAAGGGAGAGTGCTGCTTCCCTCTGTGTACATACTCTTATCCAGTAAACCGAACCTACAAAACTATACAGGTGTTTGTGTTCTCTCCTGTATATAGAACTTATTATTCAGAACCTAACACAAACAAACAAAGGCTGAACAACTGGGCCAGCACAACACAAACTGAACTAACTGGAATCTACTTAGCCACAGACTACCTGAAAGAAAATTGAGGTGGGGTGATATTCTGTGAATCTCAAAGAGCTTTGAAATCAATGAACAGCCCATCAGGCTCCATGTTTAAAGTTGTATGTGATATTAAAAGGAATGTGATAACTGCCAATGAGAACAACTTTCGCATCGAATTTGTGTGGATTCCGTCCCATGTTGGAATCAGGTATCATAACCGTGCTGATAGACTGGCCAATGAGGCATGTAAGAAAGAAAATGTTAACCGTGACCTTGGCCTGTCCAATGCTGTAATTAAAAACATTCAAGTCAAAATCATGAACTCTGATCTAGAAGAAGTGAGAAATGCAAAGAGACCTGACAGTTGTAGCATTAGTAAATATGACAAATTTTGTGACAAGAGGTACCAGTATGGCCAGCATAAGGGCAGAACCAGACAATGTGATGTAGTCGTGGCCAGAATTAGGCTAGGATACAGACTCATCTAGCAAGTTAGTAACGCTGTACCCATACCGGAACACTCAGCATTTAAACTTTGTGATAAACCTTTAAAGCATACACTTGAACATGATGTATATGATGTATTTCCTTCTTTGTGTACGAACCTCTGTCCTGCATGGCAGTGAAGAGTGACATTACCCACATGAATCTGACCGACGTATATGTATGTATGCATGTATGTGTACATATGTGTATATATATGTACATGTATATGTGTATGTATATATGTATATGTATGTATATGTGTATGTGTGTGAGTATATATATGTACTGTCAATGAATATGATGCATCTCTTTGTGTACGAACCTCTGTCCTGCATGGCAGTGAACAGTGACATTACCCATATGAATCTGACCTCTATACATTTATAGCTGTTAATGAATATCATGTATTTCTTTGTGTATGAACCTCTGTCCTGCGTGGCAGTGAGAAGTGATACCACCCTCAGTGTCAAGGCCTAACTGAATTACTCAGAATAGGCAAATTGTACTACAAGCTTTGTCAATAAATTTGTTAAACTAAAACTAAAACTAGTCACCCCAACCTACCACCCAATACCATGCAGTGGGCAGAAGGTCATATGCTTTCTCTCCTCCTAAAAGTCTGTTACGTTTAACCCACATTCTTTTACTACTAAACCGTCTTCCCCCTTTCCTATATTTCGCTATCGCTATCGGTATCTCCCGCCTCGACTCTGCCATTTGTAATGGTTGCCTTGCGTAATTTGTAAAATCCACCTCACGGCTAAACTTAAACCGAAAAATCCATATATGTATAGAAGTCTTATACTCAGAATCACATATTCTTTCACCTCTACAAATATCTGCTGTAATTCGTGGGACACCCTATTATAGTTATATGACAGTTGTTATATGAGCTCCTTAGTTAACTTCACCATAAAAATATGATGTTTGATGTGCTATGCGTTTGCCGCACGTTACCTTACTCGGTTATGTTACACCCCCCCCAGTTGCAACCTGGGAGTTTGGGCTGGGTAATTTAGTATTTTGAGCAGAAATGGAATTCAGAACGACTCAATGAACATGAAGAAAAACGTTTTTATATAACGAACCCTAACGTAATGTAACCTATTACAGTTACTGTATATGTAATCTAGGACGAACATGTCATAGGTGAAAATTGTCAAAGAAATATGTAAAGCAGTGGAAAACCATATATTTAGTTAGCCTCGCCGATAATTATCGGCGAGGCTAACTACCTATAAACAATTAATATTTGACGATTGGCAAAAGTCCTGGGAAAATGAACCAACAAGTCATAAGCTAAAAATGATCATATCATCAGTTTATCCTTGGTCATCATCAAAACAATCCTCTCGACATCACGAAACTCTGAATCGTCTAAGAATTGGGCATACGCGATTGAGCCATGGCCAACTCATGCCTTCCCCTAATGGAGCCCCTCCTATATGCTCCAACTGCCAAACACAAATAACAGTCCAACATATTCTCATTGAATTCCCTATTTACAATCGGTATCGAACAATTTGCTTCACTAACCCTACAATATAAGATATTTTAGCAGAGATCCCAAAATTTTCCCTAAGTTCAGTTTTGACCTTTTTGAAATACTGTAATCTCCTCCAAACAATATAACACTAAATAATAGAAGCAGAAATACATGTTAACTAATCCCTCTGGCCAGCCCTAGGAGAGACACAAATGGGTGTCAGTGGTCTGGTTAAACTAAATCTTGATGATGATGATTATCGGCGAATGTTCACTTTACAGTCGCAGGGGTGGTGGTGGAGTTTTTTTTTTGGGGGGGGGGGGGGGTGGGGAGGATTCACTTGCAGTTCAGAATGAATACATGAAATAGGAAGGGTTTCTTTGGCAGTTGATCCAAAAAGATTTACCAAAACGTTATGTCAGAGTAATAATACTTAACCTAGGTGTTACTAATACCATTAATTTACTCCAGTTTATAAAACCTGCATCAGTTACTCTGCCATTTCAGATATGCCTGCAGGACGAGCAAATTAGTCGGCAGTGACTGCTGAGCGAGGCCAAATCATTGGGATGTGGAGAGCCAGGGCAACTGTGCCGAACAATGCTGTTGAAGTGGAGAGGAGCACCAAGACTATTAGGAGGTGGATCCGCCGGTGGGAGGAAGAGGGCTCAGTGGAGACATAACCTCGAAGCGGGAGGCTAAAAGTAACGTCGGCAAGGATGGACGCCATGATCGTGGCAGCTGCAACGGCATATCCAATGCGAACATCAGTGGAGCATACAAGAAATCAGGGCCTCAACTGCCATCACATGACGACGAGACGCCGACTTCATGAAGCCGGGATCGACTGCCATGTTCCAGCTCACAAAGGGTGGCTAACACCTACTCACAAGGAGTGTCGACTCGGCTTTGCATTGGAACACCTTCCACATCGAGAAGAATACTGAAGAACCATTATATTTACCGATGAAACGGTGTTCAGGTCAGTGGGAGCAGCAGCAAGGCAGTGCTGGCAGCCCCCCAACATACGCTACCCTGGGAAACACATTCAACATCGCACAGTCAGTGTTATTTTGGGGGTGGACGTGGGCACATGGGCCAGGTGAACTGGTTAAGATGAATGGCCGTTTCACTGGTGAGCAGTATGAAGACATCCTGAAGCAAGTGCTAATTTCTACAGTCCGGGCTATGGCTGTTCCAGCCCCCCACACTATCAGGCTGGTTCATGACAACAGTCCCAGTCATACCAGCAACATAGTGAATGACTACCTCCAGGATCACCCTGAAATTGAGGTCATCGACTGGCCAACACTAGGATGTGATATTAATCCGATTGAACATATTTGGGCCATGATGAAACGTGATTGGGATATTGGGGAGCAGCAAACGTGTGCAGCAATAGAGGCCAAAGCTTACGACGTGTGGGAGAGTATACGTCGACTTCCAGGGGTGTGCCTGAAGCTGGTCGACTCCATCCCTAACCGCCTTGATGAAGTCCTGAATGCAATGGGTCGCTGGACGAAATACTAAGATGTGTGTATTGGTGTATTGTTTGGATTTTAGTATTGTATGTAAATACAATTAATATATATTAACTCACCTACAGTGTTATCTTAAATCCATGTCCTTAATGATGTCTTAAACTATATCGCATGAAAATTCATAACAAAGTAACTTAACAGCCACAAATTATGTATTGTGTGGTATACAATGATCTGTATGACACGTCGTGGAATGTTTTGTCTTTTAACACAATATAACTATATAGTTACAATTGCTACCATCATTGAAATGGTCATGATGTTCAGCACACAATATTAACGGTAACTGAGCACACTCCAAAATATGTGAAGCTTGCATATTGTGGTGAGGTGTTTAAACACTGGAACTTGGAAGAATTGGAACTAGAATAAGTCTGAATACTATTTTACAATGCTGATAACTTTTTCATTCCACTCCTTTTAACATTAGTATATAATTATATAGTGTTGCTCATTATCACAAATATTTATTAAGCAAAGGATGGGTGGAATATAAATAAATATTATCATAATCTCTTTGTCGGAATAACAACAAAATTGTGACGTGGTCGCTGAGTAAAACTAGCTGACCAATGCCCTTCACCCTGATCCTTGCATATTTCACTTTCATCCTTAATATATTTCATTCTTTAAAGTATCATTGTGACCTGAGCGGCAATAAAGACCCAGGGCACTGCACCTGTTCCATGAATTCGTAACCATAAAGAAACAACTGTAAGACAAAACGTAGTTAAAAAGGCAGCTTGAAATTATGGTGGTATAAATAATAAATAAACCTGCCTCTCATCCAGCCCCTACGTCCTCTAACCCCCCCCCCCCCCCTCCACACACACACACACACACCCACTACAGTGGGAGACACCTGTTGGCTGACCATAGCATTTCCCCCAGCTGTTTCGAAACCTCAGACTCAAGGCTATTCGAAACCTCACTGTGGCTGGGTAGTGGACACGACTTTTGTGCACTATAGTACATACAGCCGTCTGAGGGGACACCTCTCAAATACTACTCTAATGCAATCAATTCACAAAATTCATTATTAGTTTTAACTCCACTAGCCATCCTTTGCTCAACTTAGTGAGAGTGCCACCATATTCGATATATGACTGATTGGGCAATTTGAATGTAATTCTAAACTTATTTCTATGACTAGTAAGATTAAAAAATTGTTTCCCTGATCACAGAATACTCATTCTGCTAAGAGCTGTTTAGGGACAAGTAAGTGGAACAACCTTTACTCACAAGGGCAGACTGGATTAGCAAGGGCCAATACTGCTGAGGCCAGAAAAGAATTGTGGAAATCTGCTCAAATTGAATGAAAAAGTCTTCTGGATCATGTTCGTCAAATTTGGGCACAAACTTCATCACTTTAATTATATCAAATTTGACGTCACACGACCCCAGAGTAGCTCTCTTATCCAACACCTTTAACTGGAATGCTCTTTCTCTTTCTCTGTCCTCCCTTTCTCTTTCCTCCAACCTCAACTCCATTTCCCACTCCAGTTTTCTCTTTTTAGCTGCAACTCTTACGTTTACTGACGGATCTTCCACCATCTCACACAGTTTGAATGCAGACTCATCCAAATTTGACTTTTCCACCAAACTTCTAATTACTGCATCTGACAATTGCTTTCTTCCAATTTAACTTAATCTCTACTTTATAATGCTTAGCCAACGAAACCCAATCATCTTTACGATTGGTACTACACTCCAAACTTAACTCTGAAGGTTCAGCAATGAATTTAGATAAATCAAAAGGCTTAATTTTTAAACAGCGATGGCAACTTACCGACTAGTGGAGAAAATGTGTAACCCAACATAATTCGCAAACTTCACTCCTGATGATTTTAAATTAATTTTTACCAAAGTATCCTAGACAGGCCCCCATTTGTTACGCCATAAATGAGGGCACATTGGACACAAAAAACAAATTGGCAACTCAGCACAGCTTAGTCTTTAATATTTATCACTTAACATTAATGTTATTTCAATACACGACAAACAATGGTGAAAAGCAAAAGTTATATAACAAATTAGGAAAAATTTGTGTCATGGTTCAATCACAGCTCTCTTACTTTATCACAACAGTTCAGGAGTGAAGTTTTGGAATTATACACATCACAAAATATTTAAATAAATAATAACAAAGGTTTACAATAATAAATGTGCAGGCTAAATAATGGATGGATAAATTAATTTAAGAACAAAAACAATATACATGATTGTTTGACTTTGGAAATATATAGCATTGGATAACCCATTGTAGGTAATAACTCCTCACCAGTTTAAACTGCATTTGGTTTTCCATCCTTAATAAAAAAAAAACAATTAACATGTAAACAGTATATAAACCATAAACCACATTATAACAATATTTGATTACACTATACACACAATACATAGAGCAGCACTGAATATATATACTACTTAACTAAACCATAATAGAAAAGGTGTCCAACAATGACTGGCCCAGACGTCCTGTCAGCACCAATGCCCAACCTTGACTTCCCAAAACAGCACTAATATAAAACAACTCCTACATTAAGCTGCAAAAATAGTTAAATATACATACATTTTAGGACACAATTTTAGGTTTCAAGTACCAGTTTTGCTTACCAAAAAATATATATAAAATATTTTACATACAATCCACCATGACACGTAGTCATCCCGGCACCAGTGCCACCATCACACAGAAGGGGAGGGTAACGAGCATTTTCGAAACTAGTGTAGGGAAACGCTTGTTAAATACATAAGTCAAATATTTTGCTATGCATAACGCAATGCATTACTGTGCATTACGCTATGCATAACAAGTAATAATAATAGTAAAATTAATAATAACAATTATAATGTATTAGCCTCTATCGAACAGGCAGTAATACTTGTATCAATGTGGACTACATACATCATGTTTATATAATTACAACACCCATGGTAATTAAACTATGCACAAGTGTCTGGTACATTTTATCAAATATTGAAGTAAGTTAATCTCCTTGCCTATCAAATGGCCTATGACATCTGACCTCTAGCCTTCTGCCCTGGCAAGGTCAGCAGTAAGGACCCGACCCCTGGGCAGTACCTAGCTCCTATGATCAGTCCTCTCAACCACGTCATACATGTGTTCTTCGAAGGTCGCTGCACATAAGCTTCAACTCCTTTAATAATGCTCACAACTCAGAGTTATTTGTGTACAAGTTCATTTTCTTGATAAATGGAAAAAAATACCAGTTGGGTTTGAAAACTTAACCCATAAACAATTGTTTAGGTTACTCTCATGGTGCCTTGAAAACTGACTCTAGAAAATCTTCATCAGTGATTACAACAGGTAAATGGAAGGTAATTTAAGGTGGCAGCAAAACGAAAGAATTTATAGTGTTGAGAAACCAATGGTTTATACGAAAACTGACAATTATAGGTTAATACTTGACAGCCTTCTCCATTTTGCATATGTGATATCTACCTTTTTTTGCAAGACTCTTACCTTTTTCGCTTGTTCAACTTTCCAGTTCAACGTTCAGGTTGGAAGTTTTTTTTTTTTAATATAAGTGATTTCATATATTTTATCACTTTTGGTATATGTGGCACCACTGTACCAGGCACCATTGCCAATCCTTGGACGTCTTAGCAACCCTGCGACAAGTCGCTAATCTCAACTGTTTACTGCTACGTAGAGCATAACATCAACAACAGACTTCTATCCCAGCGATAAGAAGCCCCACCCAAGAGGCACCCAGCATATGCAACACTAATGTTTTGAAGCGTCAACAACTACCTCAACATTCACTTGACCCCAGGATCAACACCTTACACTGACTGAACCCAGTGTGACTCACCATCTGGCCTTGTACATCCGGGTTACAACGGACTGCTGTTTTCGACATCGCCTGGATCATCAAATTTGAGTTTGGTTAGGAGAGACCACTACTTCCTGGCAACAACTATATCATCGACGCCATCGTGGATACATCAACGCTAACTTGGACACGTCATCGATGCCATATTGGAAACGTCACTCCAATATCATAGAAAGACGCCATCTTGGATTTTCGCTTTTATAAACTAAGTAGTGACCGTGACCTTCTCGCCAGCTGAGACGCTTCACCACGAGTAACTATGGATCTACCTACCAGCATACCATCATATGTCAGACGTTGTGATAGTTTAGTTTTTAATTTATAAGTGCATCACTTTGTTTATTACGTACTGTAATATCATTTCATTTTTTTATCGTTTCTTTCATTACTGAAGCACTTATACTTTCATTAATTTACTGACACCCTACCACTCACTGCGCGATGTTGAATGTGTTTCTCATGGTAGCGTGTGTTAGGGGCCCTCCAGCACTGCCTTGCTTCGGCTCCCACTGACCTGAACACCGTTTCATCGGTAAATATAATGGTTCTCCAGTATTCTTTTCTATGTCGAAGGTGTTCCAATGCAAAGCCGAGTCGACACTCCTTGTGAGTAGGTGTTAGCCACCCTTTGTGAGCTGGAATATGGCAGTAGGGTGTGTTATACGGAGGCGAATTTTTTTTTTTTTAGTTTGAAAAATCGGCCCATGGTATTAATGATGTAGTTCTATGTGCAGAATCATGTGATATCTTCAGATTTGAAAAGTATTTATTTTTTGCTAGGTAAATTTTAACTTGAAATCTTATGAAAATTCAGTATTCCCACCCTTTTACCAACACCACTTAATAGCTTATTTAAAGTAAAGTAAATGTATCAGGTTAATGTCTAAGGATGAAAATGAACCAGAATAGTGAAACGAATGATCTTGACACATTTATTAAATTTAATATTCCTTGAGAAAACAAAATCATCAAATACAAAAACCGGTTTTACTACTACGACCCGGTGTTGCTGCACACCATAGAGAACATGTCTTTCTTGCTTCTGTTTCTACTCATCACCTCCCTGCTGACCACCTGAGCTCGGATGTAGCCTTCCCTCCTCTCCTGGCTGTACACGTGACTGCTGGCCTCGCTCACTTGCTGTACACAACGCTCTATACTCTGGGTGTGCGAGGCCCAGGCAGGGACATGCATGGGGTTGTCCAGGAAAGCTCTGACTTGAACATTGGTGAGGCTGCAGGTAAGAGGGGGCTTACTGCCAGCCTGGATGTTATCCAGATCTATGAGATCAGTGAGGGTCTTGGCACCTAGATTGACTTCAGGAGTCTTCCTGACCCTGAAGGAATCGTCACCAACTGATTCGTCATGCCCAGATCCTCTCATAAGTCTCATATCCAAGATCTTTTTGACTGCCACTCTTCTCTCCTCCTCATCCTTACTGCAGAGCATTGTCTGCAGAACTGCCTCGGGATGAGCATACCAGGAAGATCTCCTCACAGTCTGCTCCACAATCTGAACAACCTTCCTTGGCTGACTCCTCAGGAGCTCAAGCTGGAAGAGAACATGCCTCGGACCTTCGGAGAACGATAACTTGACCTTGGTGTTGAACCAATTTGGCAAGTAGACACTCACGATGAATTGGACAATAAGTCTCAGGTTGTGAAGCTGGTTCCCTTTCAGTTTATGATGAGCGACCCAAATTCTGCAGAACCTGAGAGCCGTTGTGAGCCACCTAGAATGTGAGACTGGACCGATCTGCAGGTAAGCAAGTCTATCAGGCATGACCCCAGTTTTGATGGCACTGCAAATCATGTAACCATAGTACTGGTCAGTACTCAGGTCGTCAATGACAGTATGTGCAAGCTCAACGAGTGGAGGGCCAACTGTGATTTTTTCAAAGCTCGGATTTATTTCTAACTCAGTGGCAGAGTCCAGCATCTTGCCAAGAGGACCAGACCATCTGTTGTTTGAAAGAGTCTTGCCATCCAGCTCCTGGATCAGATGTCTGAGTGGCAACTCGTTGGTGTGGAGGTCACAAACAATCCAGACCAGCTTCCTCCCAATCTTCCGCTCTATCCACTGTATGACCCCCCCTTGCCACCCTGTGTTCGTGTTGGTGCTGTCCCCTCCAATGGCCTGCAGGGTCTGGTCTACGTTCCTCTCTCTGAGCCAGTTCACAATGTTTTCTGCCACTATCTCAGCTGGTTTCCTGATGCCATCTTTCTCTGGAGTGAAATGCCACAAATACTTCCCTCCTGGTTCACTGCAGCAGGAGTAGTGTTCCTCCTTCACCATGGCAGGGAACAACTTGTCAGAATCTCCAACTTTCATGAACACTTTAGTGTCATCCCTTCTCCCATCAAAGAACAAACAATTGATTCCATTTTCTCTTATCCCCTTATCAAACTCCTCTTCTAGGATACTGACAAGTTTCTCCTGAGCTCTCCTTACTTTGTTATGATCTATCACCAGGTGAACATCATCAGGTGTTATCAAACCACCGTCAATCCAGGCAGCTGTTGCTATCTCTGCAGTTTCTCTGAGACCAGTGTGGTGTCGCATGCTGGCCAGAGCTATGCTCGGGATATCTTTCCTATTTCGAATCTTATGCCTGGAAGGTTTGGGATCATTATTTTCTGGGTTAGGGACAAAGTCACCATTCTCCTGGTCAGCACTCGGATCAGCCATGGGGAAGTCATTAAACTCTGAATCAGCTTGACTCCAATCATCGGCCTTTTTTACCTCACCCTGGGCCTTCTCAAGTCTCTTTTCCTCGGCAACTCTTCTCCTCTTCTGTCTCTCTGTGGCTGCCTCCTGTCTCTTGGACTCCGGAATATCTTGGCTAGAAATCATGAGAGCCCCTATACTGCCAGTCTTCTCTCTCTGTGATTTGACAAATGCCAGTTCGATCACAGGAATCTTCAGTTCACGCTTGCAAATACAGGAGATGTGGGCCTCGGATTTACAGTCACGATCTCATCCAAACTCAGGACAGAGAACAATTGGGCACTTGCAAGTAATTATGTCAAATAACTGGTCCAGTTGCTTGGCAAAGCTGTCCTTAACTGCAAGTTTTCCTCTCGCAAGAGAGATATCTCTTGCCTTTTCCCAACTGGCTAACAGTCTCTCACTAATCTTCTTCTGACTTGTTATGACTGGAGGCTTGAACTGAGCGTTAGCCAGAGTGTACTGTGCCAAGACAGCTTTGGTCATATCACTGGCAATGTCTTTGTTTGTGTAAGTTCTTTGGTTCTTTTCACTGATTTGCCTGATTAAAACACCGTATCTCAAAGCATCTCTCAATGTAGGCAACTCCGACTTCAGGAGCTCTCTCCCAGACCCAAGATAGTGACTGAGATGGCTGGATTTTTGGTTCCTCGTCCTGACACAAGCAACCATCGCAAATATTATCAACTTATAAATGCATCAGAATCTGAAACAGAAAAAAATATTGTTAGCTGGGTTGTTAAAGAATGAAGTCAGAAAGCAATGTTCACTATTTAATTGTAATGCACTAATGCAGCTGTACGTTAGATTTTCGATAAATTTCACGCTAAAATTTACCTAGCAAAAGGTTGCAAAATATTGCAACTGAAATTATTTTCTGTTTATATACACTAAAATCTACCAAAAAAGTGATGGGCCATTAGTTTTAGCTGATCTTCCCTCCTATGACACACCCTAATATGGCAGTCGATCCCGACTTCATGAAGTCGGCATCTCGTCGTCATGTGATGGCAGATGAGGCCCAGATTTCTTTTATGCTACACTGATGTTCGCATTGGATATGCAGATGCAGCTGCCACGATCATGGCGTCCATCCTTGCCGACGTTACTTGTGGCATCCCACTTCGAGGTTTCGTCTCCACTGAGCCCTCTTCCTCCCACCGGCGGATCCACCTCCTAATCGTCTTGGTGCTCCTCCCCACTTCGACAGCATTGTTCGGCACAGTTGCCCCGGCTCTCCACAACCCAATGATTTGGCCTCGCTCAGCAATCACTGCCGACGAATTTGCTCGTCCTGCAGGCATATCTGAAATAGCAGAGTAATATAATGTTGTGGTAACCGCGTGCAGGCTTTTATATACTAGAGTAAATTAATGGTATTAGTAATGGAGATGGTTGGGGTACTTGGTTCTAACTACAGGAGCGAACATAAACACCTGTTGAGTTCTGTAGGTTCTATTCAACGGAAATATACAAGGGTGCGCTTACAAGCACAGGTAGTCCTTACACTCCTATATGGGTCAACTGACCTCTCTCTGACCTCTCAGGCAACATGTGGTAAGTGGTACATTAGCAGATTCCAGATGTTGCCAGGCACACTATCTAAGCGTGTGGTGACATGAAAAGGGCATTGCCACACGCTATTGACTAGAGAAGTAATGTATATAAATAAAGTACACACATGGTATACATACAACATACATAATATACATACACCTCCTCCCTAGGGTGTGTCAATTTTGTCAACATGTTAAAAATAAAATTTGGTAGTCAAAATATTGTGTCTCTTTATGTCTAAACTTGAGATTAGCAAACAAAAATGAATTGAAATAACCCTCACCTACATCAATTATACCTTAAAGTTTCAAATATCAGTATTTCAACAAATTAATGAGACTTGATTAGAATTATTCACTTGATATTAACTAATCTCATGTAAGCATATGGATTATGGAGTATTTTATGGTTCTATAGCTTGTGTACAATATGCATGTCAGAACATGAACATGAACAGGCTCTCCGTGTGGGACAGTTTAATTGTTGTTTTGACTTGTACCAAGCGTGAGGATAAGGCGCCCGGCTCACTCTCCTTCTAGATATCAGACGGTGGTTTGCTCTCATTGCACTTGCACCTACTCTACCAGACGAATTCTACATTTTAATTATTGTAAGTAGGGCATATTGATTGTCGCAGTTACTTATATCATTGTATAAAACATTATGTTCTAAGAAATTATTATGTTATTTCTGTTACAGCATTTTTGATAAACAAATTGATATTTTTTGAAACAACAATTGAATCATGAAACATTGAAATATTTTTCTATTTGTCAGATAGTGTGAAGATGTCAAAATTGAAGACAAGAAGTCAGTTGTCAACCCACTTGAGCCTGCTAGTTGGTAAAGGGAAGGAGCTTCCTGTATCAGAACTTCCAACAGTGAGAGACATGCTAAGATTAGGGTTACTCCTTCGAGAAAAAAATGCAAAGGACAGAAGGAACTATACAGATAAAGAACTCATAAATGACATGATAGTCCCTCTTCTGCATCAATGGACAAAAGCTAATGCACTATTCAAACCAGCTGTGATTAATCAGTGTCGAACTATTGAGCTAAAACTAACGAAATTATGGCACAAAGCAGTTGAAACATCACTTGGTAAAGGAAACTTGGCCAGGAAAAATGAATTTCTGCACACACTTGATACTCTGTTTGACATTTTGACCTGCAAGTGCTCCATACAATTATGTTCTGAATCCAACTGTTCTCACTCAGGTAAGAGAGAAAATAATTCCCACATTGATTGTGGTTGTCCTCGTGAAAAGAAGATCCCTGTTTTAGAGCTTGAATTTATAAAGGCACAGAGGACAAAGGCAGAAGGCCAAGGAAGTATGCAAATGGGTTCAATAGATTATTTAGAAACAAAGAAGCAGATTGCTAATGCCAAGAAGAGAGAACAAATCCGAGAGAGGGAACAAAAGAAGAAAATGAAGAGTGAAGAAGCCATCCAAAGAGAGGAAGAGCTGTGTCAAGATGTTTATCACTTCTTTGATAGTTCTTCTGATGAACAGGAAGCAACATCAGATGATAGTTCCAAAGAGCCATCTGAACCTTTACCAAAGAAAATGAAATACAACACAAGAAATATTTCAAACATTGCTTTAGCTAGTATTCGCCACCATGCTGGACTTCGTGAGGCTGCAGAAATTGCAACTGCCGCTTGGATAGATGCAGGCCTCATCAGCCGAGAGGATGTATCTTTGGTGATAGATCATAATAAAATTAGAAGGGCTCAAGAAAAAATAATGAAGGAAATATCTGATCAGCATGAAAAAGATTTAAGCGAGGGAGGGCTCTCCTGTCTTTTGTTTGATGGAAGAATAGATGACACAAAAGTTTTGCTAGAAGTAGAGGGAGTGAACAGAAAGTTTCCAGGTCTCATCAAAGAAGAACACTACTCTGTCTGTTCTGAGCCTGGTGGTCGGTTTTTGTTTCACTTTGCTCCCGAAACTGAAGTAGAAGGGAAGAAACATGCAGAGGTCAGTGCTGATCATATTTTATGTTGGGTTCAGGAGAGAGGACTTGGCAGTTCACTGCAGGCTGTTGGTGGAGATTCAACTGCAGTGAACACCGGATGGCAGGGGGGTGTAATGACGCATTTAGAGAAAAAACTAGGAAGAAGACTTGTTTGGATTGTATGTGATTTACATACAGGCGAGCTACCTCTTCGTCATCTCATCCAGGAACTTGATGGTCCTACAAAGAGCAACAACAAGTGGTCAGGTCCCCTTGGCATCATGCTGGATGAAGCAACACAACTAGAAATAAATACAACCTTTCCAAAGGTCGAAGTTGGCCCTCCCCTTCCGGCGTTGTCTGAAGGAGTCATCAAAGATCTCAGCACAGATCAATCCTATGCTTATCGTATTGCCCAAGCAATAAGATCAGGAGAAGTGCCTCAGTCATTGGCTCTCTTGGAGATTGGACCTGTCAGTCACAGCCGTTGGTTAACTACAGCTCTTCGTTTCTGCAGGATTTGGATTTCCAAACACGAATTGAAGGGCAAAGTGCTGAAGAATTTGAGGTTAATTGTTGAATTTATTATTGGAGTTTATCTTCCCCAGTGGTTTAGTGTGAAACTTAATCCTATGTGGGTGGATGGGCCCAATCACCTTTTGTTTCAATTGCAGCTAGTAAGAACACAGAGGAAGGTAGTGAGGGACATCGTGTTACCTGTGGCAAGAAGGTCCGCTTGGTATGCTCGATCAGAAGCAGTTTTGCAAGCAATGCTTTGCAGTCAATGTACCAATCTCCGAACCGAGGCTGTAGAAGTCATTCTAAAGATTAGAGGAACGCTAATAGATGACGACCAGTTGGGAGACTGTTCGTTTCATTCAAGAAAAGTTCCCCCAATAAACGTCAATGCCACCAAATTGTCAGAATTGGTTGACTTGAGTTTGGAAGTCTTAGAGCCACCATTGACAACAAGTCTAACTAGCCAAGAATTGAGAAACCTTAAAGAGACTCCAATGCAGGTGCCGAAGTGCCCTTCCCACACTCAAAGTGTGGAGAGATGTGTGAAAATGGTCACAGAAGCAGCGGGCCATGTTTACAGCCACGAGAGGCGAGAAGGTTACATCAAAGCACAAATAGCAAGCAGACTACTGATGACAAGAAACCAAAGCAAAGAGAGTATGAAGGCATTGGTTACTTTCAAATAGACTACGGATAATAAAATATAATAATTTGAAACTTGAAACAGTAACATGTGTGCAAACGCTGGTTATGTTATAAATTCACAAATATGTACATTTAAAAATCCATTTGATGTAGGTAGGACTTATTATAAAAAAAAATTTATGCCAGAATATTGTTTTGCATGCTTAAAGACTACAATAAATTGCTACCAAATTACTCGATTTTCAATTTAGCCAGTTCACCCCCTAAATTGACACACCCTACTCCTCCCCCCCCCCCCCCCCCCCCCCCAATAAGCTCATAGCAAAGTCTTGAGCGGACCTTTTCTTTTGGGTCCGTTCTGAGTGTCGAGGGGTTTGATCACTGTGGGGGGGGGAGGATATGGGACTCAGCACTGGTGACGGGGTCAGCGGAAGGTGTTACGGGGCGGAGAAAACGGCAGTTCCTCCACCACACACGACCACTGGGTAACCGCACCTGGTAGTCCCATGACCTACCGAGACCCATGACTATGCCCACTTTGTCCCAACATAGGGAGGTCGGGTCCTGGACACGGACTTGGGTGCCGACACTCAACCTAGGGAGAGGACGGTCGTGGTCGTTGTAGCGGGCGACGACGTCTTGAACACCTTCGGCGGCTCGGCGCTCACACTCCTCTGTCTTGGCCTGCCACTCCTTGGAGAAGGACTGAGGGTGAGCAGGGATACAAGACCTGGGCAGGGGAGCGTCGGGTGTAATTGGGTGTGTTGCGGAGCTCAAGGAGACCCTGGTCGAAGGCCTCGCAGTCAATATTCCCTGAAGAGGTCACTTTGAGAATGAGGTGCTTCAGGGATTTGACAGCAGCCTGAGCGTGACCGTTGGACTGCGGGTATTGGGGCGATGACAACACATGCCTTACTCCCCATCGGTCAAGGAACGCAGCAAAGTCCCGGCTTGTGAACTGGGGCCCTCCATCAGTTCGCAGGCGAGCAGGAACACCCGCGTAATGGAAGTAGTGGCGGAACTTGCTGATGGTGGCGGCAGACGTCGTATCATTACCGCACTTGATGACAACCGGCCAACCAGAGAGACGGTCGACGATAACCAGGAAGGACTTTCCTGACACACAGAAAAAGTCGGCCGACACAGACTCAAAGGGGCGGGTGGGGTTGTCGTCACTCGTGAATGGTTCCTGCTGCTGGCTGGGTTGTAGAACTTGACAGGGCTTACACGCATGGACAGCATCGGAGATGTCAGAGTCGATGCCAGGCCGGAACACAGCCTGTCTTGCACGCCGTTTGGTGGCCTCGGCTCCACGTTGACTGTCATGGAGGCGAGCCAAGACGTGGGGACGTGAAGCAGCAGGGGCAACTACCAAAGGAGAGGTGTCACTGGCCAGAGGTAGGGGTAGAGCGGCAGCAGGGTAGTTGCTGCTCCCTTCGTGCACCCTGTTGGAGTATTTTACCTCGAGAATCGGTGTTGAGAAGTCCTGGGAGATGATGGCCAACTCTTGGCAATGTCTGTAGGACAGCAAAGGAGTCGGGACACCATTATGCACTTCAATCCAGGCTGGACACGACCTGTTGCCAAAGGTGACATGTGAATAGAGTGAACCTAGGGCTGGGGCCATCTGTGAACCATCTGCAAATGCTGGGAACTGATGACCGTAGCCTCAGCGCTGGTGTCGGGCAGCATCTCGAGACGGTATGACACACTGCCATAGGTCACGATGACGCTGATGTGCTGGGGAACTTTGGTCCTGGAACGCAAGGAGGAGTACACCCTCCTAATATGGGTTGGGCTTTGTCCAGGGTCGTCGTGCCTCTGATTTGGCAACTGTGGGCCGCGGCCCTCACTGGTGGAAGGGCGCTGCTGCTTCCGCCGACGCTGTCCCTTGGGTTTGTTGGTCGGGCAACACTTGTCGTCGTGGCCCAGAAGGACCACACACATTGCACTGGACGTGTTTGGCTGGGCACCGTACTGTAAGTGACCAGTGGCCCTTGCGGTCACAACTGTCGCAGGTAGACTCGGCAGCTGGACACACCTGTGTTCTGTGCTGCCTAGCATAGCTGTTGCAAAAGGAGCCGGGCGTGGGCGTGGTGGGCGTAGGCGTTGGGGCAGACTTCTTGTCTTTCTTGTATTGAGACATAGCCCGTACAGCTGTAGGGGGAGCTCGGATGGCAGAGGTGGCACACCTGGCAACCTCATCGGGGCGACATACTGTCAATACATCCTTAAGAGAAGCGGAAGAGTCGAGTGAGGTGAGGCGTTGGACAAGCTCCTAGTCCTTAACACCCATCAGGATCGCCTGCCTCAACTGGGTCCCCTCGCACTGCTGGTGATTACCGGGACATATGCGTATCTCTTCCGAGGCTCTCTTGAGTCGTACATAGAAATCTTCAAAAGTCTCGCCCTCCATCTGTCTACAGCTAAACACTTCCCTCCTGCAGAGAGCTTCATTCAGCTGACCTTTGATGTGCCGTTCTACACCATCCAGTACCTCCTCTACAGACAACAAAGACGTCGGGGGCACCTGCAACGTATGTTCCAACACATGCTGCGTTCCCAAAGACAGGCACATACGTAGCTGAATGAGTTGTTTAGGCTGTGGCAAGCTCTGGAGATCCACCATTGTAGCATAATCAGTCCACCGTCGCCGCCACTCACGAAAAGTATGGAAAGTCTCATCAGGCTTCAAGTCAGGTGGGGATTGGACAACCGCTTTGGCAGAAGGCATTGACGAGGTATCCGAGCCAGTCGGTACCGGAGCAGTGGAAGGGCCAAGGGCTTGATTAGCAGTGAGGCTAGATATGAAAGCTGCAAACCGTTCGCTATCTTCCAATCTCCTTTGGTGGTATCTGTTTGATTCGACTTGTCTCCTCTCTTCATCCTCAGCACGTCTTCTCGCTTCGTCCTCACGCCTTTCCTCCCTCATAAGCTACATCAGAGCAATTATCTCTGAAGACAAGGCTGGGGTCGAGGGGTGTGGCTGGGAGATGTGTTGGGAGAGGGTGGGGCGTCGCGCTCTGACTGGTCGTCCATCTCTGTAAAGCTGTCATCCATCTGATTCATCCGGGCGCTAGGGACACCCGTGCGTGAGGCCCGGGGCATAATTACTTTATCTGTATATTGTATCTCAAATCAGTGTTGACTGGTCAGCCCGTCGTATGAACCAGACCTGAGACAATAAAATTAATTTAATACACAGATAAGTAACTTATATATATATATATGTATATATATATATATATATATATATATATATATATATATATATATATATATATATATATATATATATATATATATATATATATATATATATTTACATATATGAAGAAATGACTGCAGTCAGTGTGTTCGTGCGTGGGTGGTGTGTGTAGGCGTGGGTGACGGGGGAGAACGGAGAGAGGCAGTGGGAGGCGGTGGGGGGGTAAGCTTTAGGAGGACACTGACGCACCACTCCTCACAAATGCCCTATTTCAGCCTTCCACCTTAGGGAATCCTTTAAAACAAGGACACACACTTTCGCACTACACACACGAGGGCACTTAGCACTTCACAGGGACTTGCTGTCACTGCACACTGCTCAAAACTCGTTGGTAATTCAAACGAATTTTTGTGGGAGACAATGCAGACGGTTGACGGAGTGAGTTGAGGAAGGAGGTCTACCCGTCTTGATTTTACAGGAACGCACTTATTTCCACTTAATCGATTACTTGATACTCACTGCGCCATGGAGATGTTCGGGGTACTTGGTTCTAACTACAGGAGCGAACATAAACACTTGTAGAGTTCTGTAGGTTCTATTCAACGGAAATATACAAGGGTACGCTTACAAGCACAGGTAGTCCTTACACTCCTATATGGGTCAACTGACCTCTCTCTGACCTCTCAGGCGACAGATGTCGCCAGCCACATTATCTAAGCGTGTGGTGACATGAAACGGGCATTGCCACACGCTACTGACTCGAGAAGTAATGTATATATGTATAGTACATTCATGGTATACATACAACGTACATAATGTAAATACAAGTAACACCTATTATTATGCTGACATAACGTTTTGGTAAATCTTTTTGGATCAACTGCCCAAGAAACCCTTCCTATTTCATGTATTCATAGTGAATTGTAAGTGGATCCTCCACCCCTCTCCCCCAGCCCCCAAACCTCCACCACCACCCCTGCGTCTGTAGAGTCAACATTCGCCGATAATCATCATCATCATCATCAACATTTAGTTTAACCAGACCACTGACACCCATTTGAGTCTGTCCTAGGGCTGGCGAGAGGGATTAGTTAACAAAGATTTCTGTTTCTATAATTTAGTGTTATATTGTTTGGAGGAGATTACAGTATTTCAAAAAGGTCAAAACTGAACTTAGGGAAAATTTTGGGATCTCTGCTAAAATATCTTATATTGTAGGTTTAGTGAAGCAAATTGTTCGATACCGATTGTAAATAGGGAATTCAATGAGAATATGTTGGACTGTTATTTGTGTTTGGCAGTTGGAGCATATAGGAGGGGCTCCATTAGGGGAAGACATGAGTTGGCCATGCGTCAATCGCGTATGCCCAATTCTTAGACGATTCAGAGTTTCATGATGTCGAGAGGATTGTTTTGATGATGACCAAGGATAAACTGATGATATGATCATTTTTAGCTTATGACTTGTTGGTTCATTTTCCCAGGACTTTTGCCAATCGTCAAATATTAATTGTTTACAGGTAGTTAGCTCGCCGATAATCAAAATATATGGTTTCCACTGCTTTACATATTTCTTTGACAATTTTCAACTATGACATGTTCATCCCAGATTACATATATCTGTAATAGGTTACATTATGTTAGGGTTCGTTATATAAAAAAGTTTTTCTTCATGTTCATTGAGTCGTTCTGAATTCCCTTTCTGCTCAAAATAATACATTACCCAATACCCAACCCAAACTCCCAGGTTGCAACTGGGGGGTGTAACATAACCGAGTAAGGTAACCTGCGGCAAACGCATAGCTCATCAAACACCATATTTTTATGGTGAAGTTAACTAAGGAGCTCATATAACAACTGTCATATAACTATAATAGGGTGTCCCACGAATTACAGCACATATTTGTAGAAGTGAAAGAATATGTGATTCTGAGTATAAAACTTCTATACATATATGGATTTTTCAGTTTACGTTTAGCCGTGAGGTGGATTTTACAAATTAAGCAAGGCAACCATTACAAATGGCGGAGTCGAGGCGGGAGACACAGATAGCGAAAGGGAAATATAGGAAAGGGGGAAGACGGTTTAGTAGTGAAAGAATGTGGGCTAAACGGAACAGACTTTTAGGAGGAGAGAAAGTGTGTGGCCTTCTGCCCACTGCATGGTATTGGGTGGTAGGTTGGTGTTAGGTTCTGAATACTAAGTTCTATATACAGGAGAGAACACAAACACCTGTATAGTTTTGTAGGTTCGGTTTACTGGATAAGAGTATGTACACAGAGGAGAGCAGCGGTCTCCCTGGCTAGGCTCCTTGTCAACTGCTATAGGCGACGTATGGCAAGTGAAACATTAGCAGCTTCCATACGTCGCCAGGCACATTAATTAAGCGTGTGGGATATGGTAATAACATTGCCACACGCTGCTAGCTAGGCTGAATAAATAATACATAAATGGAGCACATACATAATATACATACATGATATATAATCCAGCATACATAATATACATACACCTCCCTTCCCCCTATACGCTCATAGGAAAGTCTTGAGCGGACCTTTTCTTTTGGATCCGTTCTGAGCGTCGAGGGACTTCATCACTGGGAAGGGTATGGGACTCAACACTGGTGGCGGGGCCAGCAGAAGGCATTGTTACGGGTCGGAGAAAACGGCGGTTCCTCCACCACACACGACCACTGGGTAACCGCACCTGGTAGTCCCGTGACCTGCCGAGACCCATGACTACGCCTACTTTGTCCCAACGTAGGGAGGTCGGGTCCTGAACACGGACTTGGGTGTCGACACTCAACCTGGGGAGAGAGCGGGCGTGGTCGTTGTAGCGGGCGACGACGTCCTGAACACGTTCGGCGGCTCGGCGATCACAATCCTCTGTCTTGGCCTGCCACTCCTTGGAGAAGGATTGAGGGTGAGCAGGGACACAAGAACGAAGGGGGCGTCCATACAAAACCTGGGTAGGGGAGCGTCCGGTGTAGTTAGGTGTGTTGCGGAGTTCAAGAAGACCCCTGTCGAAGGCCTCGCAGTCAATGTTCCCAGAAGGGGCCACCTTAAGGATGAGGTGCTTCAGGGATTTGACAGCAGCCTCAGCGTGGCCGTTGGACTGCGGGTAATGGGGCGATGACAACACATGCCGGACTCCCCATCGGTCAAGGAACACAGCAAAGTCCCGGCTTGTGAACTGAGGCCCTCCGTCGGTTCGCAGGCGTACAGGAACGCCCACGTCACGGAAGTAGTGGCGGAACTTGCTGATGGTGGCGGCAGACGTCGTGTCATTGCCGCACTTGATGACAACCGGCCAACCAGAGAGACGGTCGACGATAACGAGGAAGGACTTTCCTGACACACAGAAAAAGTCGGCCGACACAGACTCAAAGGGGCGGGTGGGGTTGTCGTCACTCATAAAGGATTCCTGCTGCTGGCTGGGTTGTAATACGCGGCGGGGCTTACACACCCGGACAGCATTGGAGATGTCGGGGTCGATGCCAGGCCGGAACACAGTCTGTCTTGCACGCCGTTTGGTGGCCTCGGCTCCACAGTGACTGTCGTGGAGGCGAGCCAAGGCGTGGAGACTTGAAGCAGCAGGGACAACTACCGAAGGAGAGGTGTCACTGGCCAGAGGTAGGGGCAGGGCGGCAGCAGGGTAGTTGCTGCTCCCTTCGTGCACCCTGTTGGCGTGTTTTACCTCGAGAATCGGTGTTGGGAAGTCCTGGGAGATGATGGCCAACTCTTGGCAATGTCTGTAGGACAGCAAAGGAGTCGGGACGCCATTATGCACATCAATCCAGGCTTGACACGACCTGTTGCCAAAGGTGACGTGTGCATAGAGTGAACCTAGGGCCGGGGTCATCTGTGAACCATCTGCCATAAAGCGGAGATCCTTGGGGGGCGGTCCTAGATCACTTGGAGAGAGCCCCAAGCATTGCAAATGCTGGGGACCGATGACTGTAGCATCAGCGCCGGTGTCGGGCAACATCTGAAGACGGGATGACACACCGCCGTAGGTCACGATGACGCTGATGTACTGGGGGACTTTGGTCCTGGGACGCGGGGGGGAGCACACATTCCTAATGTGGCTCGAGCGTTGTCAGGAGTCGTCGTACCTCTGATTGGAAGACTGTGGGCGGCCCTCTCTGGTGGAAGGGGGCTGAAGCTTCCGCCGACGCAGTCCCTTGGGTATGTTGGAAGGGCAACACTTGTCATAGTGGCCCAGACGACCACACACATTGCACTGGACGCGTTTGGCTGGGCACCGTACTGTGAGTGACCAGTGGCCCTTACGGTCACAACTGTTGCAGGTAGACTGAGCAGCTGGACACACCTGTGTTCCGTGCTGCTTACCACAGTTGTTGCAAAATAAACCGGGCGTGGACGTGGTGGGCGAAGGCGTAGGAACAGACTTCTTGTCCTTCTTGTACCGGGACACAGCGCGTACAGCTGTAGGGGGAGCACGGATGGCAGAGGTGGCACACCTGGCAGCCTCGTAGGAGCGACATATCGTCAACACATCCTTAAGAGAAGAGGAAGAGTCGAGGGAGGTGAGGCGTTGGACAAGTTCCTCGTCCTTAACACCCATCAGGATCACCTGCTTCAACTGGGTCTCCTCGCACTGCTGGTGGTGGCCTGGACATATATCTACCTCTTCCGAGGCTCTCTTAAGACGCACGTAAAAGGCATCAAAAGACTCACCCTCCAACTGTCTGCAGCTAAACAATTCCCTCCTGCGCAGAGCTTCATTCTGCTGTCCTTTGATGTGCCGTTGTAGAACGTCCAGTACCTCCTCTACAGACAGCGAAGAGGTTGGGGTACCCCCAACCTCTTCGCTGTCTGCAACGTATGTTCCAAGACACGCTGAATTTCCAAGGACAGGCACATACGCAGCTGGATGAGTTGTTTAGGCTGTGACAAACTCTGGAGATCCACCATTGTAGAATAATCAGTCCACCGTCGCCGCCATTCACGAAAAGTCTGGAAATTCACATCAGGCTTCAAGATGGGCGGCGTTTGAGCTGCTGCTTTAGGTGGGGCTGGGGGGCATGAAGGAAGCATGGATGAGGTATCTGAACCGGTCAGTACCGAGGCAGTGTTAGAGCCAGGGGCTTGGTTAACAGTGAGGCGAGATATCAAGGCTTCAAACCGTTCACTGTCTTCCAATCTCCGTTGGTTGTCTCGTTCTGCCTCTGCTTGCCTTCTGTGCTCATTCGCCAAACGTCTGTGGGCTTCATCCTCGCGTTTCTCATCTCTCATAAACTTCAGTAAAGCAATTATCTCTGGAGACAACGCTGAATATTGAGGTGAGGGACTGCGCGATGTGGGGGCTGGAGCGTCGTGGCCGGCCTGGTCATCCATCTCTGCGGGGCTATCACCAGCCTGGCTCATCCAGGCGCTGGGTCCACGGCTACGTAGGGCGTGAGACATAACTACTTCATCTGTGTACTATGTCTTAAATCAGTGTTGACCGGTCAGCCCGTCGTATCAACAAGATTTCAGACAAAATATTAATTAAATACACAGATAAGTAGGTTATATATATAAAATATATATAAGGAAGCCGCGCGGTCAGCGAGTGTTAGTACGTGTATGTGTGGTGTCCCGGGCGGGTAGAGAGTCTCGCCCCAGCTGTGAGGGGGGGGGTGGAGGCGGCGCTGTGAGGGGGGTGGAGGGAGAGGCGCGGCGACTCCCAGTCAGTCCAGTTTCCCTCAGAACGCGGTCAGAGACGGGTGCACTGAACTCTACTCCTTACAAATGCCCAGAACGTGCCGTACACCTTGGGAATCCTTTAGAACAAGGTCACACATGAATGGCACGAAACACACAATGCACTAAACACTTCACAGAAAATCACTGTCACTGACACTGCTCAAAGTTGCGAAATTCTTCGAGCAGGGATGACGCGCGGGAGTTGACCCAAGTGAGAGAGGAGTCCGTACGCCGGCTTCCCCACAAACTTTGCACTTTCACTCGTAATTATCCAGTAAGATCCTATCACTGCGCCATGTTAGGTTCTGAATAATAAGCTCTATATACAGGAGAGAACACAAACACCTGTATAGTTTTGTAGGTTCGGTTTACTGGATAAGAGTATGTACACAGAGGAGAGCAGCGGTCTCCCTGGCTAGGCTCCTTGTCAACTGCTATAGGCGACGTATGGCAAGTGATACATTAGCAGCTTCCATACGTCGCCAGGCACATTAATTAAGCGTGTGGGATATGGTAATAACATTGCCACACGCTGCTAGCTAGGCTGAATAAATAATACATAAATGGAGCACATACATAATATACATACAGGATATATAATCCAGCATACATAATATACATACAGTTGGGGTGACTGGGGCGATGGGAGGGAGGAAAGGATGTGCAGAAAAGAAGGCGAAAGGTGGGGTGCACCTCTTCTTTAAATTGTTTGGAGGGCCCATTCATTATTTTTTTCTGAGTAGGGTTACACTCTTTATTATAGATAGAGGGAAACGGATGGAGATAGAGACGTGGTGACTCAATATCACATATTCTTTCACCTCTACAAATATCTGCTGTCACTCATGGCACACCCTGCAATAGTATAAGGACGACATGGGCTATGCTGACAAATTAATGTGACTTATCTCTTGGTGACGACGATGGTAGGAATGAGACCTCGGCATGTTTCAGTGTTCGACATCATCTCCTTCCCCTGGTGTGGGTGGCGCCAGCCTTGGTAACAACTTGTGTATTCTCCGTTACTACCATTGCTGGTAGTCACGGAGAATTAATTACTGGTGTGCCCATCAGTCTCACCGTCGTAGACATGAAAGGTAGAAATATGGTCGTTGTAGTGCTTTTATTTACCCGTTACACATCTCTCACCATGCTTAATAATATTAACTATCTTCATGACATTTTTATTGTTATCAGTGATTGTGCAATTCACGATATTATGCTCCACCTACACACAGCCTGTTACTAGACTAACCCCCACCTCCTCTATTCCTCCCCCCTCCCCCCCCCCCACACACACACACACTATAGTGGCGAAATCTGTTGGCCGACCATAGCATTTCCCCCAGTTGTTTCGAAACTTTAGACTCAAGGCTATTCTAATCCTCACTGTGGTTTGGGTAGTGGACACGACTTTGGTGCACGATAGTACGTATGTGTGTGTATGTATGTATGTGTGGCCACTTAAGGCGAACCTACTACCCTAGTGTTAAAGTTGCTCGCTTATGTGAGGCGAGACCCTAGTGTACCTAATTAGAGGGAGGGGAGGACGAGGGATAGCAACCCCCTCCCTGGGTGGACCCGCACGATCACGGTTACCCAGGAAGGCTCGGCGCTGGTATAAGTTCCGCCCCCCTTTCCTTTTCACAAACTCCTGGAAGGGAGGTGAAAACTTACACGGGGGACCTGAGGACGAATACACCTCTGAGGGTGCAGGTCCCCAGGCCAGAGCGAAAAGAGGAAAGACTGAATAGGAGGGAAAGACCCCAAACCACGTCAGGACTGACAGCCGACAGCAGCCCTCCAGCAGGAGTGTGGGTCACTCACACTACCCGTGGGGAGTTCTGCTGCCTCTGGCAGTCCAGAGCGCTCGTGGGGGATATCTGGTGTCGATGTGCCCTAGTAGGGGCGATCAGCCTTGGAGTGGTGGTCTAATGCCGTAACAGACGGGTCGCCATCAACAGGCTTCTAATGGTGGCTTTGGCAGTGAAGGGTTCTTGAGAGAGATCCGTTCAGGGCGAAGGCTGGCTGGCGTATCTGTCGACGGCGGCGCCGTTGTTGTTCTTTTTGTTGAGATTGTCGGACTGCAGTCCGACACGCGCCTTTGCCTATAGGCGGCCCGTTTGGTGGTTCCGACTGGAGTTCCTGGAGCAGCCAGACCGGATTTAGGATTCGAGGTTGCCCGACCTGCAGATATGAAAGGATACTGCAGGTTGCAAGTGTGAGCGGACCCTCGGTCAGTGAATGCTTACCACCAACCCCCACTCTTGGACGTGGTCAGTTTCAGAGTGGCGCGGCCCCCGAACTGGGGTCCGCACTTGCTGGGGGAGGATTCTTCCTGAGCTATCTGGGTGGTGGATATCATGTGATGGCCCGTAGAAGGTGGTGAATATGGTTTGTTTGGGCCTTTCGGGTTAGAGTGGCCGCTGGTGTTGTGTGTTCTTGGAAGTTGCGAATTCTGTTTCGAAGACATTGTGTGACTTCGCAGTCGAGGAGATAGTGTTCCAGTGGGTTGGCCGCTGGCTCCTGGCATAGGTGCATTCCCTGACGACATTTCCGATCGTCTGCCAAGTGGACGTGTACCCTAGTCATAGTCGATGAAGGCTAACTTGGTTGTGTCTTGGTGTTTTTTTGTCCGCGAAAGGTGGTTTCCCTTTTGTAGTCGCCAGGTACCATTTGGCTGATTGGGAACCAACGTTAAATGCGTGAAGGAAGCTGTTTTGCATGTGGAGCTTAGTAGTCTTTCTGAGGTGATTCTTGATTTGTTGCACGCTTGCTGGAACTTGAATGTGTACGCTTCTAGAACGTGTGGCTGCCTTGGCTGCTTCGTCTGCCACGTCGTTTCCCCCGATCCCTACATGACTGGGAATCCAGTGTAAGACGACTGGGTGATTTTGTCTTTGGAAGTCCTGTAGCTGTGCGAGGATCGAGGTTATGATGTGGACGTTGTCTCTTGGTTGACTGTGTTGCAGCGCCTGCATGGCCGCTTTCGAGTCCATGTGAATTATGATGGACTTATTGTGTTGTGTTGCAGCTTGTTTTGGGCCATTGAGATTGCTACCAACTCTGTTTGTTGGGTGGAACAGTCATTAGAAAGTCTCCATAGGAGGGTCTGACCTTGGGTGTAGAAGGCCGCTCCGGATGTATGATGTTTTGGGTCCACCGAGCCGTCTGTGAAATATGATGCTGCATGAGTCGGTGTCTCGGTGGCTATGGCTTCCAGAGTTATTCTTTTGAGGTCCTCCCTCTGGAGGTTGGCTTTGCTATCACCTAGTTCCGTAATTTTGAATGTGGCTGGTGGAGGGCTCCATGGTGGAGGAACTACTTAATCATTGTCTCGTATGTCTTGGTTGCTCTTGACGAGTGTTTCTGCTTGCAGGTGTCGGATGACCTCGCTTGCTTCGTGCGACCAGGTGGCCCCTTGCACTCTGTGGTCGAGGTAGAGGGAGGCACTGATTCGCGTTTTGGCAGCTGTGGGAGAGGATACCGGCTGTCACCTGCTTGACTCATGGTGCCAGGAGTGGTAGTTCAGTTTCCATTTGCAAATTGCAAAATTCTGGTCCACATGGATGCTCCAAGCATGGTCCTGAGAGTATTATTTTGCATAACTTCTAGCTTAGCTATCTGGTCTTCTCTCAGTCCAATGAGTGGTGGAGCACTGTAATCTACCAGCGAACTGATGGTGGCCGTGTAGTGGCTTTGAGCACGTGTGTGTTTGCTCCCGCGGTTGCGTCTGTGAGCGACATCATTATATTGTGTTTGCTCTTCGTCCTGTGCCTGAGATACTCGAGGTGCTGCTTGAAAGTGAGTTTCTGGTCGAAACAGATTACAGGACACTGGTGGATGTTTGTCCAGACTACCGGCATGTTTTGTAAGGATAGCATCATGTCTGGTGTGTCTGTGCAGATGGCCATCGCTTTTGACTTGGCTGGATTTATCTTGAGTCCAAGTCTATAACTTGGAGTGCATGTTGCGTGTTGGCTAGTCTGTTTGCTGCAAGTCGTCTGCATAGCAGAGGAGCTTGGCTGTTTATCTGAAAGGAAGTCTGACAAGATTTTCCATCAGGACATTGAACAACGTTGGACTGAGGATGCCTTCTTGTAGGGTTCCGTTTTCATGGACCCTGCAGCTTGAGGTTGTTCCCTGACAGTGTACTCTTGCTTCTCTCTGTTTGAGGTAGTTCTGGATCCATCCCAGCAACCTTCCTTTGACGCCTTTTTCAGCGAGCGTCGTTGTAATGGCCAGTGGATTTGCTAGTTCGAAGGCCTTTTCCAGGTCGAGGAGTGCCACCAAAGCTGGCTTATTGTCCACTGTGCTGAGTATCTAGGCTATGTTGTTGCCTGTGCCGGTGTTCTCGGTGTAAGCAAAAATGTGAGGGTGTGGGCAGCCGACTTTCCACTTGAGTCTGTTGAGAGCCATTCTTTCTCCCGTCTTTGCTATGCAGCTGAGAAGGGAGATGGGCCTCGGTTTGTCTGGTTATCTGGGCTTAGGAATGGGCTGTATATCTGTCTTCTTCCATTCCGGTGGAAGTCTTTGTGCTGTCCACGAAGCATTGATGACTTGTAGCAAAGAGTCGTGCCCGGTTCTCCGGCATGGGAAAGCATGGAGTAGGTTATCCTCTCGGCCCATGGTGCTGTGTCCTTGCTTCGTTTTATCGACTTCTGGAGTTCTTGCTGGTTGAAGGGTCTATCGGTGTCATCTTCACTGTTGCAGGCCTCTTCGATTATCTGGAGTCTGGCCTGTCGCAGACGCCGTTGTGTCTCCTCCGCCTGTCTCGGGAGGTTTTTCGTTGCTGCTCGGTCGGAGAACAGTTTTGCAAGTCTCTCGGCTTCCTCTTCTGGGTTGGGATGGGTTGTTGGTGGTGGTGTTGCCTTCCCAGATGCCCTTCGGATTTGGGCCCACATTTTGCCGAGGGAGGTGTGCTCGTTCAGTTCGGAGCACCACTTGAGCCAGCTTACGCTTTTGATTTCTTCCTTCTCTTCCCTGGTATCCTTGACTATGATTTGCAGGAGATGTCTGTTTGTGTTCGTGGGATGTTTTCTGTAGTTTCTTCGGACCATGTTCACTCTGTGGTTGAGTTCTTTCACCCTGGGACAGTAGTACCAGTAATCATTTTACTGTCTTGATGTGGGTTTTGTTTTTGGGATAGCCTCTTCTGCCGCTTGGTGAAACGCCTCGATCAATTGTTGGTGGAGGGTTGTCTCGTCCCCGGGTGCTGCACCGGCCGGCTGTGATTTTTCGCGCCACTTATCCAGGTGTTTCTTAAAGAGTTCCCAGTCTGCCTTTTGGGTATTGTATCTCCATCTCGGCGGGGGTGGAGTGGGGAGTTTGTTCACCATTAGTGTTGTTCGGGTGGCAAAGTGGTAACTGGTCAGCGTGGGGTGTAGCTGCCAGGAGGCCGAAGGCTGTAGTGCACTGGAGACGAAGGTTAGATCTAGCCTTCCTCCCCTAGTGTGGAGTGGTCAGCGGCTGAAGCGAATAATTGAGTCACCTCCAGTGAGCCCCTTGGGTTCTTGTAGATGTTGTGAACAGTTAAGTCCCGTTCTTGTAGGGTTACTTTGACGGCCTGTGTTTCAAAGTTTTCCCCACATGGAAATTGCTGCATGACCTCGGATGGGTTGTGCTTGACTTGACCAGGATCATCCTCTTGTCGATGCCTGCGTGAAATGCCTGCTGTATGTCTTGTAATCACTGAATTTGAAACAGTGGTGTTCTTGTAGAAGTGTTTTGTGTAGCAGTATAATGTCAAGCTTTCTTGGCTGCTGCTTCTTGCAGGTGTTTCTTGTTTTTGATGCCCTGAGCATTCCATGTAAGGATGTTCAGGGTACTGATGTTTTCCACCACTGTTTCATTGGGGACGTCTGGTGGTCCTTGATGGATATGTTCAGGTCTGATTCCGACTAGATCAGGTTCATATCTTCTTGTTCTGTGGTGGTTTTTGCCTTCTGGGCCGTGGTTCGGTTCAGGGGAGCTGAAACGTCCAATTTCTTTCTGGGAGCTGTCGGTATCTTTGGTTCTCTAGAGGCCTTTTTCGATTTAGAGTGCATGTACCTCGGCTGTCACTCGTGTGGGGACCGACATGGCGTCCTCCACTGAGGTGGCTGGAACTGTGGCGGCTTGCCCAAGGACGCTCCCCATGAGTATTTGGAGCTCTGTGGGCTGGATCTTGTGGCCCAGTAGTCCGGCTAGGCCCTCCGCAAAGGTTGTCAGTACGTTGGCTAGGTCTGATAAGTGTATCATTCCTTCTGGTGCTTTGGTGTGTGCTTGTTTTGTCTTTTTCGTAGTTGTTGTTGTCTTCTGCTTGGGGGGCTGAGGTGTGGCCGTAGTGAGGCCAGGAAACTGGGCTGCACTTTGGGTGTTGACCTGTTGAGGAGGTTGGCTTTGTTGTTTTTGCCTATGGATTCCCCACACGAAGGTACTTGGTGGGGCTGGTGTGCAAGCGGTGGGGGCCGGTCTTGCTGCTGGTCGGTTTGCCTGGACCCTCTTTGTCCTCTCGGAGCATCCAGGGTTCCAGACGTAGTGTTTGCCCCCGGAGTTGGCACACGTGGGGGCAACTTTTTCCCCATTTTTCAACTTGGTGAGGCAGGAGTGTGTGCCGTGCTTCTGCTCGCAGACGGCGCAGATTTCCTTGTACGTGCACCTCGTCTGATGGTGCCCCTATTTCTGGCATCTGAAGCACCACGGGGGATCCGGGACGAAGGGCCTGACTTCATAGATCCCCCAGGCTTTGAGGTCTATGGTGCTGGGGGATGGACCGTAGTGCGTTATGAGCACTTGTTTTGTGGTGGCTGTCTTGTCGGACGGGGGAGAGCATCTCTCGGCTTTTAGGATCTTCGGGTGGTTCTCCAGGGGTTCGAGGGGTAGTTCCTTTGGGTACCGGAGGACTACCGACTTCATCAGTTTCTGGGCGGGGTCCAGCTTGGTTGATGCAACGGTGGCGGTGTTTTTCAGGTAAGTGTCGAGGGTGGTGGCGGAGCCCTTGTCTTTGGGGTGAATAATCATCTCCCCCTTTAGGTTGGGCTGCACTGAGAACTTGGCCAGTGGATTCAGTTTCTCCATATCTGAGATGGCGGCATATGTCGTTTTCGTGTCCGTTTTCGAGATCCAGAATTTTGCCAGTGTCGTTGGGGGTGAGCTGGTGGTGGTGATGGGTGCCTTTTGGGCTACTTGACGGCATTCGTTTCCCGAAAAAGCACGTCGGCGTTTTTTGTTTTCAACCCTCGTCCAGTTGTCGTCCTCAGTGGCGGTAACAGTGGTGGTGGAGTTGTTGGGGCGGTGGCAGTGGTGTGGATGACGTTGCTCTTGCTTTTCAGGGCTTCGTGGAAGGCCCGCAGCTGGTCCGCTTTCTCTGTGAGGAGCCTGTCGTGGTTCGGGTCGTCGAGTTGGCGGTTGAGGCCGGGGTCGCGGTTAGGAGGGCGTACACACTCCATAACCAGTGGTTAAGTGGTGTTTTTTTCAGAGTCTACCTATTCCGGTTGAGTAAGTAGCAGAGGAATTTCAACACTCTTCACAGGCACTTGATTGCCGGGTGGTCGTGGAGTGGTTCCTGAGCTTCTCTCCCGGAGCCCCGTTTGGGGAAACCTACTTCTTAGTGTATGTGACTGCTCACTTATAGACGTGAGCTAAGTGTGCCTATTGGGTAAGGATGAGGATTGCTACCCTCTTTCCAGGTGGACCCGCATGATCACTGTTTTCCTGGAAAGTCTCGGCTGCGATGGGTTCTTGCTCCAACCCCCTTTCGTGTTAACAATCTCCAGGGAGGGAGGCGAGCAGTTACAGGGGGGACGGCAGGACGAATACACTTTTGAGGGTGCAGGTCCCTAGGCCAGAGTGAAAAAAAGAAAAATAGCAGTAGAAGGAAGAGAGCTCAAACCACGTCGGGAATATTGCGCTATAGAAGCTCTCCAGCCGGAGTGTGGGTCACTCACACCACCAGTGGGGAGGGCAAGCTAATGCTCGATAAACCGAAAATGCTCGTGAGATGTTGTCGACGATGTCAGTGGTGGATGGTCTGGTCAGAAAAGTTGGCCAACAATGGCAGCAGAGAGAAGGCGGTCTTCACAGTTCCGGGTCCAGCAATAGAGCAATAGAGTTATTCTAGTTTTGTCAATATATACCAGATGTTATGTATGTATTTTTGGTTACTGAAGAAAACCAGTAAATCTGTAGGGTGGCATGGGATGCTACTGTACACGGTCAGGTAACATACAATCGTCATCGTCGTCAGGTTTTCACTTCTAGAATGGTTTCCCATTGAAAGAAATTAAAGACAACGTACCCTGCCACTGCTTATAGCGCTGACCGCTAGGCATCTCTGGCGGGGGGACTCTCTGACCCTCTCTCACCATGAACGGTTACGAGTTTGATAACGTGGCGCGGATACGTCCGGATACGCCGACCTGCCCCAAGAAATTAAACCTCCTAGTTCTCAAGAAGTTCTTTGAAACTAATGGGATCATGGGGGTCACTAAGGTGGAACGACTGAAGCTCCATGGTGACATCAAGATCACCTTCGCCGAGAAGGGTATGCCCGCACAGCTCGCGGAGATCCCAGACATCAACGGCATTCCAACTAAAATGATTGCCTACAAGTGGGACAACCTGAAGCTGGGAGTAATCTCCCACGCCGAAATTGCCCACGTGGACCAAGCAGAGCTGAGTGAGCTCCTCAAGGGGCAACTCCAAGTTGTGAAGAAGCTGTCCGACACCACTGCCATCATCGGACACAATACAACCTTACCCAAGGAGGCTCAACTGGCGTGGGTAACTGTGCCAGTCAAGCCCTACTGCAGACCGAAACGCTGTTACAAATGCCAGCACTACGGACACACTGTCAACAAGTGTGAGGCGCAGTAGGACACCTGCTCCCTGTGCGGCAGCCCCGGACACCGCTACACCGTGTGCCTTAATACAGTGAAAAAATGCGCTGCCTGTGGCCGCCCACATTCCTCCGCCGACAGGACCTGCCCCAAGGCTCGACTCGACAAGAAACTGCATTACAAAGAGGCCCTCCTTGCTTTACACGCCCAAGACAAGAAAAAACAAGAAGAAAAGAAAAATCAAGTACAAGACAAGAAAAAACAAGAAGAAAAGAAAAATCAAGCACAAGACAAGAAAAAGCAAGAAGAAAAGAAAAATCAAGAAAAGAAGACCCAAGAAATGACACACGTCACCAAGAAATAAGAACACCACGAGACCCCAGGGGCAGAAGCCCACAAGACCAAGCTCACCCTCTCCGACTTCATCCACATCTACGAACACCTAGGGCACGATGACGACGAAGAACAGGACCCAAACACTACTGAATGGACAGTCCAAGAGAGCAAGAAGAGGAGGAAAAGAACACAATCAACTTCAAGCTAACAAGAATACCAGGACAGAAGACCAAGATATTTCCTCCAAACAAGTAAACACCACACCCAATCAAGCCGACCAAGTACTGAGAAACCATTGCCGACACGCACCTGACGTTTGACCTGACGCTCACCTGACTCAGGGTCCTGCCACCTCCTCGCCGCGGCAGTTATTCCAATATGTGACGGGATCCGAATAAACTTGACACGGATGTCATCAGTTTGTTCTAGCCTGGCGACGGCGGCTAGGGTGTTTTGGGCGGCAGGGGAGGAGGGGGAGGGTAATTTGTTGCATTGCTATAAACACTTGATTCTACCTAATTTGGGTGTGCTGATCTCATATCTGAAGTTAGTTTCTTTCTGTAAGCTCTAGTTTTTTTGCAATCAAGGTATTTTGAAATTTCAAAATTTCGTCTTCGTCTTATTGACCTCGTCGTCTATCTTGAAAAATATGTCATTAAACTGTCATTAAATTAGCTGGGTAATAAACAATAAAATATTACATATTCTAAATTTATTCAACAACACAATTTGAAACATGTTCCATCTAAAACAAAGGTTGAAATTTGTATAAAACTCATTGTTAGGTAAGAAATTTGTTACTAGGAGGAGACAAAGCCCAATCACATTTTAGCCAGGTAGGAATTTGCGCTTGAAGCTCTTGCGTTTGTGAAATGTCTCAGGGCACTCTCGTTTAATGCTCCAGCAGTAGTCTGCCATCATATGTTTGTCCCATCTCCCTTGGTAGCGGTCTTCCATGGTCTTGAGATCCTGATGAAACCGCTCGCCTTGCTCGTCACTTACTGCCCCTAGGTTCTCAGGGAATCTATCAAGATGACTATATAGGAAATGGAGTTTGACACTCATATTGCATCCAAGGTCATGAAAGGCTGACAACATGGTTGCTACAAGGGTTTCATAGTTGTCAGCCTTTTTATTACCAAGAAAGTTTTCCATTACCGCCACAAATGAAAGCCATGCACCCCTTTCCTTGTCGTCCATCTTTCTGACAAAGTCTTGATCACGTACAAGTGCACGAATTTGTGGTCCATCAAACACACCTGCCTTTATCTTCTCAAATGACAAAGCAGGGTGAGCAGAGACTATGTGTTGGAAGCATTCACCATCAGTATTTAATGCTCTGACAAACTGTTTCATCAGGCCCAGCTTGATATGGAGAGGAGGAAATATGATCTTTTCTCGACTGACGATTGGATCATTGACAATGTTTGGCATACCAGCTTCCAGAGTCTCACGTAAGGGCCACTCCTTCAGGTTCCAATGCCTGTCTCTAGCTCGGCTGTCCCACATGCAAAGAAAGCAGGGATACTTTGTAAATCCTCTTTGTTGGCCAAGAAGGAAGTTCACCATTTTGAGGTCAACACAAATTGTCCAGTTGTGCTCATGGTATTTTAGCAGGTGAATCACAGTTTTAATGTCATTATACTCCTCTCGTAAGCACACAGAATGACCCACTGGAACAGCTGCATAGACATTACCATTATGTAGTAGCACACACTTCAGGCTACGCTTACAACTATCTAGAAATAATCGCCAGTCATTTGGACTATACAATGGAATCCCTAATTCCTGGAGAAGACCCGGGATATTATGACAGTAAACAAACTTATTCTCCTCTGTAAAGAATGGCACAAAATCCTGTTCCCGCTTTCTGAAGTCTGAAACTTTTGTGGTCTGGTTCAGTAGAGCCTTTTCTTGCAACCTAGAAGCTAGAACTTCTGCTGCATTTTTGGAGAGACCCAAATCACGCACAAGGTCATTCAGCTCTGGCTGACTAAACTTCTGAGGGGTTGATGACTCTGGTGTACCATCAGAAGAATCGTCGGAATCTGCAAGTATTTCTTGAGTTTCATGTTCACTCTCTTGGTCTTTGTCGCTTCCCTCCTCTTCAGCTGGAGACAACCCATTAAAAACTGGAACTGGTAGCTCATCAGAGTGCAAAGTAGGTCGAATTGCTGAAGGGATACTAGGATACGATATTTTATGTCTGTTTTTCTTGCCAACACCCTTCGTATTGATCAGACAAAAATAGCAGTCAGTTGTGTGGTCCTTCGGTTCTCGCCAGGTCATGGGAATTCCGAACGGTAAGCCCTTACGTTTTCCTTTTGTCCAGTCACGCAGCATTTCTTCGCAGTTATGACACACAGCATGTGGAGCCCATTTTTTGTCTTGGTCGCCAAGAGTAAGTCCGAAGTACGCTTTATAGCCGCGCCTCACAAACGATGTTATATTGCGCCTCTGACGAATAAGCGTGAAGTATCCACAAATATAACAGAAGGCATCAGGTTTGTTCACACATTGATTTCTCTTTGTAGCCATGACCAAATCTGAAAGAAAAAACAGACAAAATTATATCTCCCTATTGATACCATAATCGTGTAATTAATTAATTTGACCGCAAACGGCTAGAATGTAAAACCTCAAATTACATGAAAACTGGAGCATGCAGAACAAAACTGGTTTCAAATATGAAATCAGCAGATCAAAAATGGTAAGAAACAGTAAAGAAATCTCATGCAACTGGGAATTATAAAAAATTTGTTGTCCTGTGTTATCAGGAGGTTCCGGCGTTCAGTGCGAGCATAGGTCGCCCCCTCATGAATGCCCGCGAGGATGGCTATGCTTTCAGTGTCAGTGGAGGAGGCCCAGTCGTGGACCCTGATTTTCTTGCGGGCCTGGCGCTCAGGAATCCATAAAGCTGCCCCAGCGCAGCCCAGCGTGGTGACAGACCCATCACAGTAGACGAGGATAGGAGGTAGGTCGTAAGAGAAGAGGCGACATCATCAATCTGCTCAAGGCAGTTAAGTTTGAGCATATACCGCAGTTGGGTGGATTTACGACCAGGGAAGGTGTGGACGACAACATCAACACACGGGGAGGTCCACGGCGGTAGAGGTGGATAAGTATACTCGGGAGGGAGAGAGATCGAGGGGGTGTAGAGGTGATAACGAAGGATGTCAGCAGCAGTGTGGACGGGCCAGTGTTGAGAGAGGGAGGGAGAGGTAGTGGGGGCAGGCGGGCGCAGGAGGGAGTCAAGATGTGAGTTCGGTGAGCGAGACAGGGGAGTCGGTTTCTCACTGCGAAGGAATTTAACACCTAGGATGGCATTGAGAGCAGTAATTCGATCGCAGACTGGAAGCAGGATTAGTTCACGCTGCATGACTTCTATTCTGGTGGTCATGGGGCAGCCGAGGATGAGTTTCATCGCTCTGTTTTGGATTTTCTCTATGCTTTGTTTCTCGCGTTGGGAGGCGACTACAAGGACAGGGGAGGCATAATCTATGACAGCTCTGACGATAGCAATGTACATGAGGCGTAGGACCCTGACAGAGGCTCCTTTGAGGCCGTGGGTAAGGGACTGGAGGGGCCTCGTTCGTTGGCGGCACTGGTAGATGACGTGGGTGGCGACAGCAGAGGTGGTGGCGCTGGTAGTGGCACGCACGGGTAGACCAAGGTACCTTTTAGGTGCTTACTTGATCGATGTCTTGTCCTTGCAGAGTCAGCGGAGTCTGACGCCGGAAGTGTGAGTTGAACTTGGTTTTAGTATGTGAGATGACTAGCCCGAGTGTTTGACAGGTCCGGGCGAACGTGGAGAGTATCGGTTGTTCATGTTGCACTGTAGTAATTTGGAGGAGGATATCATCAGCGTAGCTTATAATGTGACCGTCTTGATCGACTTGCCAAAGAAGCGACACAAGAAGAAAATATTGAAGCCACCCTCGCCCTCTCCCTGAATCATCTCAAATCTCGCATACACGCCACACAACGAGAAGCATTCGACGTAAAATGGACACACCTGAAACAACGGGGCAGCGTCAACTATGCCACTATGACGCTGTAACCGGTGACTCCAACCGCCACTACAAAGAGTATCAATCTCTGACTCGATCTCAACAGATTATTTACATGAGACTGAGCCTAGGGTACAGGTACCTATGGGAGTACATTGGCAACCCTGAGCCTGGCCGCACTGTTTGTAAACTTTGTGGCCAACCCGACTCTCACACCCTCCGTCACTACATCCTCACTTGCCCTATGACCTCCTCCTACAGGACCCCATCCGTTACCAACACCTCTTCCCTCCCTGACCAGATATCCCTCCTCCTAGTCACTGGCCTGGCACTTGACATTATTAGGGACCTGCCACGCTTTGCTATAAACAGATGAAATGTACCGGGAATTCCCCCCCCCCCCCCCCCCCCCCACACACACTCATCATTCTGTCACTTTTTGTAACTTGCTGACAAAACCCATGACCCTTCAGGCTTCCACGCCCTTAATGCATGAGTCATAAAGGCAAGCATGAACTCCGCATGCTTCCCAGTTGGGCACTGTAAACGCTTCTGCGCTTCACCTTGCACAGGATGTAAGGGGGTGCCCAATAAACTAGCCCCCTCCTGGGCAATCTGTAATCTGTAAATCTCCTCGCCGCGTCCGGGCAGGTTGCTGCTGCCTCCAACTTAAAACCCAAAATAACGCAAGAGGTGTTTAGCCACTGCACCTTTCTCTCCTTCTAAAATTCACTTCAATCGTCCCTTTATCCTTCCCCTGAACCTCTTTCCCCCCTGTCACTAGCCTTTGTTCAGTTCGTTCAAAATTTTTCATTATTTCTGACCCAGCAACTGTAGCATCATGACTGGACGAGGCAGAGGAGGCAAGGGACTCGGAAAGGGTGGCGCCAAGCGTCATCGTAAGGTGCTTCATGACAACATCCGCCATTCGTCGTCTAGCTTGGCGTGGAGGTGTTAAGCGTATATCCGGCCTCATCTACGAAGAGACCCGCGGCGTCCTCAAGGTGTTTCTGGAGATCGTCATCTGTGACGCCGTCACCTACACCGAGCACGCAAAGAGGAAGACCGTCACCTCCATGGATGTGGTGTATGCCCTGAAACGGCAGGGCCGCACCCTTTATGGTTTCGGTGGTTAATCATCCTGATGGATGGGCGCAACCCACCACCACGAAAAAGAAATATACGGACCTAATTTTAGGTCCATATCTAAGTCACTAATAAATCAAATAACATGCTCCACTCTAACTCTGGACTTGAGGTCTGAGTATAGGAGGTGCGTGCACGTGTTGGAACCACTTAGGAAGAATTGTCAGTCAGTGTGTGTGTCTGTGTTCCCAACTCAGTACCTATTCTCTCCCAGTTAAAATTCACGTAACTTAAAGGTACCTCACCTAACTTAATGTAACGTAACCGAACCTCACGTAATCTAACCCAACGTAGCTTAATCTATATCGTAACCAAACCTAACCTAACATGACATAACAAAGCATAACATAACATAACCTAACCATACCCTATATTACTTAGGCAAGAATAATGAGTTTTAATAGGCTTATATGCAGTTCATCATTGTCGCGATCCAACTACCCTTTATACTTGGGGAGTGAAACCCACCCCATTTATTAACAAATAAAGGAACAAATAGGGAACACGGCAATAATTATCCCCACAAAAAACCTACTCAACTAAATGTACTTGAATAAGTATGAACAAGTTGAAATAAGTGAATCACAAAAGGGAAGATAATTAATTAATTCAATTTATGTTCTAAAGGGAGTAATGACTAGCAAACATGAATTTAAGGGAATAAGTAATTGTATAATAAAATAAGAGTGATGCCGGAAGGGCGAAAATATACCGTAAGGAGTTAGACCAAACTAATATTACTTAACATAACTATATTACATAGACATACAATATATATATATATATACAGCAATCACTACAAAATGATTATTTCCTACCAAACAGGAGATTCCTTACCACCAGGATCCCTTCCTAGGCCTAACTAAACGTGTCACTAATACCTGAAACCCCTAGGGCATTGCAGAAGACTGGACAAGGCACGAGACAAGGGTCAAGGCTAGAGAACGAATGGACAGGTCTACCCTATGCCACGGTTTTTCGCTACTGGGGAAGCGTGGGCACGCCGAGGAGCGCGTCTCATATCACGTGATCCAGGACATTTGCTGGATATTTTATATAATTAATTAATACTACTCTTGAGTTGACTTAACAGAGTAAGACAATGATGCATATTAATAACATACATAAATATACAATTAACCTAAGTAACTAAAAACAATAATAATATAAGTACAATTAACAAATTATTGATAGCTTGTGTGAAATGTAGGCATGAACATATGCCTCACGCTATGGGAGTTCCCGAGCGCTCAGGCACGTGACAATCATCCTGTAAAGACTCTATATATGTATGTATGTATGTACAGTATGTATGTATGTACAGTATGTATGGCTGTACAGTATGTATGCATGTATGTATGTATGTACAGTATGTATGGACTTTAGGTATGTATGTATGTATGTATGTATGTATGAATGTATGTATGTATGTATGTATGTATGTATGAGTGACAGTTGACGGTTACATATAATTGGTCAACATAAAAAAAAAAATTATGGTTCTGGATCAAAACAGTCTGATTCTAGTGTAAAGTATGTGCTGAACTCAATTATGACATTCGTATAACTGTATCAGGCTCAGTTTTCCAGAACCAGCATATCTATATATTTAGTGTACCATGCTATTCATACAGTAATTTATATGCTCATTGGCTCCACTTATGCAATTATTTTGTCCTGATTTGTGCTTTTGTGTTTGTTTCAGTTTGCTGATTCATGATATTGCATATCTACACCTGCATGATTTGTAATTACTCTGAAATTAACAAAACATGGAACGTCGCAAGTGTGTGAACAGTGCTGACAGTTTTTGCTACATATGTGGTGCCTTCACTCCTGGTAGCCTCAAGAAACCAATCACAAAAGCTGTTCGACTGAACTACAAAAGTTACTTCAAATGTCATTTGGGTGACCAAGACAAGAAATGGGCACCTCATGTAACCTGTAAGTCTTGTGTTAACCACCTGAGCGAGTGGATTTATGGTAAACGAAGTTCAGGAATGCCGTTTGCTGTACCGATGATATGGCGTGAACCTAAAGACCACAGTAGTAACTGCTACTTCTGTCTCACAAATATTAAGGGAATAAAAATCAAGACACGAGGCAAGGTACAGTACCCCAATATTGCTTCTGCAATCCGACCAGTACTGCACAGTGCTGAACTTCCAGTCCCAAATCCACCGACTGAACAAGAATTGAGTGATTCCGATTCTACCTCTACCTCAATGGAAAACGACTACCAGGATGACTCTGAAAATACCAGGCCTAAACTATTTACTCAAGAAGCGCTTCATGATCTCATCAGGGACCTAAACTTGTCAAAAGAAAAGGCTGAAGTTTTGGGATCCAGACTAAAGCAGCGTAACCTGCTAGAAGATGGAGTGCATATCACTACAGCGCGTTACAGACATAGACAGCTGTCTGCATTTTTCAAGATGGCAAACAACCTTTGTTATTGCGAGGACGCAGTATCTCTCATGCAACAACTCTGCAAGTCTGAAACATACAAGACAGAGGATTGGAGGCTGTTTATAGACTCAGGAAAAGACTCTCTGAAAGCTGTTCTTTTACACAATGGCAATCGGCTTCCATCTGTCTCAATAGCACACGCAACAAAAATGACTGAGAGCTATGAAACAATGAAAATTCTGTTGGCCGCTATAGAGTATGAGAAACACCAGTGGAAGATATGTGGCGATCTCAAAGTCATCAGTTTACTACTGGGCCTTCAGAGTGGCTACACAAAGCACATGTGCTTTTTGTGCTTGTGGAACAGCAGAGCTGATGCAGAGCACTATGTGAGAAAGGATTGGCCGACAAGACCAAGAGATGCGCCTGGAAGGTTTAACTGTGCTCACAATCCGCTTGTAGATCCAGAAAAGATATTTTTGCCTCCACTGCATCTAAAGCTCGGTTTGGCTAAAAATTTCATCAAAGCTATGGATCAATTCGGTGCTGGGACTCTATACTTATCTCAGAAACTAGGTGGTGTGGTTTCTGAAGCCAAGTTGAAAGCAGGTGTCTTGAATGGACCACAAATTCGTATACTAGTTAATGATAGCGAATTCACCAAAACATTGAACCCACTGGAGAAAAAAGCATGGGAATCATTTGTCAATGTGTCAAAGAATTTTCTTGGAAACTATCGTGCTGACAACTACAAAGAAATCGTAACAACAATGCTTCAGAATTATCATGCATTGGGAGCAAGGATGTCCTTGAAATTGCATTTTTTCCACTCTCATATTGAATTTTTCCCAGGTAACCTTGGAGACGTTAGTGATGAACACGGCGAAAGATTTCATCAAGATATCGCCATAATGGAGAGCAGATATCAGGGACAATTCAGTCCTAACATGATGGGCGACTATTGCTGGACACTGCAACGAGAAGAGAGCAAGCTGTACAAGAGAAACAATAAAGATCAGAATCACTTTTAGAACTTCATATTTTGTCATTATAAAGGATTTGAACTTATGTTTTTTGGTACAATTTTTTATGAGCTTATCTGTGATAGGTTTAAAATTGTATCTTGCATGACGCGATAATGTTACTATATTTACTATTTTTTTTATTCTTTAAGAATGAAACATCCAATTAATATTCATTAATATGAAATTAGTCATGAAAGCACAGTCACATGAGATAATCTCATCTTTTGCACGACACGTGATGGAATATTAAATATTTGCACCTATTGATTTTTTTATAAAACCTGGTCTGATAGAACAAAACAAATATCAGATTCGAATTCAGCAATATGAAATTAGTTGTGTGAGCATGATCTCATATGTGAACCATTTTGGCTGTTGACCAGTATTCATATTCGGTGGTTTTACATTGTATGGCTTCGGTATATTTTAATATAGAAACCTTCACCGTTATGGGATTGAGGTAATTAATAACGGATTTACATTACTTACATCAATAATTCAATAATGTGGATAGCTAATTAATGAAGACTACTCCCTCGCTCGCTCCCCCAAGAACGGAATAAAAATGAAATATGTCGATAGATAGATAGTAGATAGATAGATAGATAGATAGATAGATAGATCTAGATATATAAAACAAAGAAGTATGTCTGTGTGTGTGTTTGCTTGCGTGAATGTGTGTCTGCACGAGAATCTCGGAAACTACTTTACCGATATGTAGTGATGATGGATGGTGTTATATGTAGTGATGATGGATGATGTTATATGTAGTGATGATGGATGGTGTTATATTTAGTGATGATGATGGATGGTGTTATATGTAGTGATGATGGATGGTGTTATATGTAGTGATGATGGATGATGTTATATGTAGTGATGATGGATGATGTTATATATAGTGATGATAGGTGGTGTTATATTTAGTGATGATGATGGATGGTGTTATATGTAGTGATGATGGATGATGTTATATGTAGTGATGATGGATGATGTTATATATAGTGATGATAGGTGGTGTTATATTTAGTGATGATGATGGATGGTGTTATATGTAGTGATGATGGATGATGTTATATGTAGTGATGATGGATGATGTTATATATAGTGATGATAGGTGGTGTTATATGTAGTGATGATGGACGGTGTTATATGTAATGATGATGGCTGATGTTATATGTAGTGATGATAGGTGGTGTTATATGTACTGATGATGGATGGTGTTATATGTAATGATGATGGATGATGTTATATGTAGTGATGATAGGTGGTGTTATATGTAGTGATGATGGATGGTGTTATATGTATTGATGATGGATGGTGTTATGTAGTGATGATAGGTGGTGTTATATGTAGTGATGATGGATGGTGTTATAAGTAGTAATGATGGATGGTGTTATATGTAGTGATGAATAGATAATAAATAATAATATTTCAATACTAAAAAAATATAATTTGCTGTACCGTTGTAGTGAAAAACATGGTGGAATTTACATACACCGTTAATGAACTATGTATGTATGTATGTATGTATGTATGTATGTATGTAGGTAGGTAGGTAGGTACAGTACATAGGTAGGTTGGTCTGACTGACAGTTGACGGTTACAGTGAGAAGTCATATTCGATGGTGTTGCATTGTATAAAATCGTTATTATTTTTTAAGTATTAATCTTATTTTGTTTTGGTTTTTTAATATACAAACGTCACCGGTATGGGAGTGAGGTCGTTAATAACTGTTTTATATTAGTTACACTAGCGGAATCGCCGCCCTCCGGGCAGCTCTTTCGCTAGGCCACGGTAGGACGCCACCCTCCGGGAGGCTCCACATTGTCTCACTGTTGTGCATTAAGGTAGACCACAGTTTTGGTTTTGCCATTAGCAGCAAGTATGTACAGATTTTTGCAGTTCTCACTCTGGAGCATCCAACATAGAACTGTCCATGAGAGAAGCAAGGAAACACCAGGTTTAGGCCAACCATCTTTAGGGACTGTCCCTGGCTTTTGTAGATGGTCACGGCAAAGCTCACTTTAACCGGGAACTGAAGTCGCTTGAACTCAAATAGCAGGTCATTGGTGATGAGAGGTATCCTTGGTATAAAAACGTCTTCTCCTTTAGCTTTTCCTGAGGGGCGCGTGTGGTAGAAGCGGTACCGCTCTTACCTCGCAAGCAAGATGTCACGGGTTCGATTCCCGGGCAAGCGGAAGTTGTTTGGACACTCTTCCTAGCCCCCTTGGTCCCTGTTCACCTAGCAGTAAGTAGGTACCTGTTGTAAATCGAAAGGTTGCGAATTCGCATTCAGGGAAAGTTGTTGGATCTTCTAAACTTGGAACTAACACAATCCGGAGGAGTGGTGACCTGAGGATCACACACCCAACACAGACAAAACCAAATACGTGCCCTATGCGCTAACCAAATAAATGCAGTCTTGTAAAGCCACGGCACTATCTCTCTCACTACAATTCCCTTCCTAACCTCCTGCTCCTTCCTCTGTCATCTTCCCCGCTCTGCCTTTCGCTACCAACAACTTTAAGGAGCTTTTAAACTTGGAAAAAGCTTTTCCTGTCAGTATTGTAGCTTCCAGTACATGTGGCATCATGTTCTTCTTGTGAGCGACTCGTCTCTCATTTTGAGTATGATGCCTCGTTTCTCAAACTCTTGACCGACAATCAGGATGGCTACTTCATCAACTACAGGATCATTGAATCTTCTCTCATGTTCTCCGTTAGGGGTCGTGTCTGCTTTGATCCTGACTTTGTACTCGTCAGAAGGCATGTTTTCAAGGGCATTTTTAAATGTTGTGTTGTATGTTTCGTTTGATGGCTATGGCAATTCCATCGTGTCTTTGGTCTTGACTGTTTTTTGGTAGACTTTGTAGTTAAATATTTGTATTTTTTCTGAGTTTTTCTGAACATGCGAATTTATGACGATAATATCTGGCTCTCTGTTACGGTATGTGTTATATAGTTCGCTTGCTCTCTGTGGGATCCATGCTAAAACATTGTGTTGGATTATTTTAAGTTTGTTTATTATGAAGGCTGGTGCCTAGAGCTGGTTTGCGCCATTTTTGCTGACCGGTGTTCCCCTGACACCCTCCTGTCCGTCAGAAGGCCCAGGCGGATCTTTCTCTATGTTGACTGATCAACTCTCTCTATTCTGTTGTGCCTTGTGCTGATTCTTCCTTTCTTAATTAGTGTTTCTATATGTGTGTCTTCCAGGTTTTTGTCTGGGTATGTGTATTTTATCTTGCCTTGCCTTATTTCTCCCAACAGTCTTTCTGTAGAGACTATTGGGGGGGGGGGGCTGCAGTGGAGTAAAATCGTAGACCAGTTTCATACCCGAGGTCTTCGTTCTCGTGGTATTTTTGGGTAAAGGTGGTGGTGGTGCCATAGTTCCTGCTTGATTCTTTTTTCGGGTGCTGACTCTGGCGGCTTGTTCTGTTATTGTGGTGGTTTCATCTTCGTTTTCGTCATCCATCGTTTCTTCCTCGCTTGCTGGCTCGGGTTGTTTGTCTGAGATAGCTTGTTCTTGATTTGCAGTGCTCTCTGGTTTGTATATTAAGTTTAAAATTTCGGCAGAAGGCATGCCGTTTGGGAATTCCATGTCTGGCAGGTTGTTGGCGGCGAACATGTCCCTTGCTGCCTTGGCAAGAGTTCCAGGTCTGGCTATATTCATGATGTGGGCGTGGATTATGGAGGTTATTATTTTGATGAAAATATTATTTCCAAGTTGAAGCAAAATAGATTGATTTGCGTGGGGTGGTGTGGCGACTTTTTCGAGGAACTTTGTCGTTTCTCTGGTTAATTTTGTCACAGTTGAATATGTCCTGTTTTCCTGTTCCCGTGTCTTCTCCTTCTTTTGGTTAACTATTGCTTTTCGTGTGGGGCAGAGAGTAGCCAGTGTTCTGTGTTCTCCTTCACAGTTTAGGTATTTGGGGGTGTCTTTGTTTTTACATTCCCTAAAGGTGTGCCCCTTGTTCCCGCATTCTGAGCAGTGCTTGGTGTCCTTGTTAGGGCAGTCTGTAGCCGTGTGTGAGTATTGGTAGCAGTTCCAGCATGGAGTAAGGGGGAAGAAATCCTCCTGCTCCACCTGGCTGCTGCTGACATGGTAGTAGGAGAGACAAAGTCCCTCCTGGATTGCTCTTTGGGCCATGGCTATTTCTGTGAACCTAATTTTGAGCATGGATGGCAGTCTGGGCAGTCCGACCACTTCCTCCACCTTGGCCCATTGGTTTCTGTGTTCTATGTCAGATACTAATTGCTGTTCACTTGTTTCCTCGGTGATCGCTTTATCTAGTTGTTTGACTACAATTGATTTCCTTGCTCGGAGTTGTGGAGGGACTGCAACTTCAAATTTTGCAGACTTGAGTTTCCTTGTGCTCTCACTCGATAAGAGTAAGTCTACATCATTGTCAGTCAGGCACAGGGCGATGAAGGAGTAATTGCTCGTGATGAGGTTGGATATTTTGATGAGTCGGGTTGCACTGAGGAGTCTTGCTAGTTCTGTTTTTTTTTTCGTCGGTCACGCCCCCTTCATGGGAGTGTATTCGAACCCGGTGTGCCCTCATTTCAGGGAGCACGTGGTAGACAGGCCTCCGTTGCGTGGAGTGAGGCTGGAGACCTACCTACTCCAGGAGAGGAGCTTGTCACAGAATTACAACACTCCCCACCGCCACTTGTTGGTCGAGTAGTCGTAGCGTGGTTCCTGTGACTCTCTCCCGTCAGGGGAGCCTACTTCCCTAGTGTTAATGAATGCTCACTTATAGACGTGAGCTAGTGTACCTAATAAGGGGGGGTGGGCGTAGGGATTCAGGATTGCGACCCCCTTCCGAGGTGGACCTGCACGATCACGGTTACCTAGAAAGGATCGGCGGAGGGATGGGGATTGCTCCTATCCCTTTTCGTGTTCACAAACCCAAGGACGAATACACCTTTAGGGTGCAGGTCCCCAGGCCAGAGCGAAAAAGAAGGTGTAGGTAACACCGGTGGGATCGCGGCCCAAGTCCGCTGCAGGAAGCCTTTACAGGGCCTCCTGGCAGCTACACCCCACGCTGACCAGCGACCACTTCTCCACCCTAACAACGCTGAAGGTGAACAAACTCCCCACTCCACCCCCACCGAGATGGAGATACAATACCCAAAAGGCAGACTGGGGACTCTTTAAGAAACACCTGGCTAAGTGGCGCGAAAAATCACAGCCGGCCGACATAGCACCCGGGGACGAGACAACCCTCCACCAACAATTGGTCGAGGCGTTTCACCAAGCGGCAGAAGAGGATATCCCAAAAACAAAACCCACATCAAGACAGTACAATGATTACTGGTACTACTGTCCCAGGGTGAAACAACTCAACCACACGGTGAAAATGGTCCGAAGAAACTACAGGAGACATCCCACGGAAACAAACAGACATCTCCTGCAACTCATAGTTAAGGATACCAGGGAAGAGAAGGAAGAAATAAAAAACGTAAGCTGGCTCAAGTGGTGCTCCGAACTGAACGAGCACACCTCCCTTGGCAAGATGTGGGCCCAGATCCGAAGGGTATCTGGGAAGGCAACACCACCACCACCAACCCATACCAACCCAGAAGAGGAAGCCGAGAGACTTGCAAAACTGTTCTCCGACCGAGCAGCAACGAAAAACCTCCCGAGACAGGCGGAGGAGACACAACGGCGTCTGCGACAGGTCAGACTCCAGATGATCGAAGAGGTCTGCAACAGTGAAGATGACACCGACAGACCTTTCAACCAACAAGAACTCCAGAAGTCGCTAAAACGAAGCAAGGACACAGCACCAGGGGCCGACAGGATAACCTACACCATGCTTTCCCATGCAGGTAAAGCCGGACACGAGGCTTTGCTACAAGTCATCAATGCTTCGTGGACAGCACAAAGACTCCCACCGGAATGGAAGAAGGCAGACATACAGCCCATTCCGAAGCCCAGAGAACCAGACAAACCGAGGCCCATCTCCCTTCTCAGCTGCATAGCGAAGACGGGAGAAAGAATGGCTCTCAACCGACTCAAGTGGAAAGTAGGCAGCCCACACCCTCACTTTTTTGCTTACACCGAGAACACCGGCACAGGCAACAACATCGCCGAGATACTCAGCACAGTGGACTACAAACCAGCTCTGGTGGTCTTCCTCGACCTGGAGAAGGCCTTCGAACTAGCAAATCCACTGGCCATTACAACGACGCTCGCTGAAAAAGGCGTCAAAGGAAGGTTTCTGGGGTAGATCCAGAACTACCTCATACAGAGAGAAGCAAGAGTACGCTTTCAGGGAGCAACCTCAAGCTACAGGGTCTATGAAAACGGAACCCCACAAGGAGGCATCCTCAGTCCAATGCTGTTCAATGTCCTGATGGAAAATCTTGTCAAACTTCCTTTCAGACAAACAGCCAAGCTCCTATGCTATGGAGACGACTTACAGCTTATAGCAAGAGGATCAAACAGACTAGCCAACATGCAAAACGCACTCCAACTTATAGAAGAGGAGTGAAACAGACTTGGAATCAAGATAAATCCAGCCAAGTCGAAAGCGATGGCCATCTGCACAGACACACCAGACAAGATGCTCTCCATACAAAACACGCCGGTAGTCTGGACCAACACCCACCAGTGTCTTGGAATCTGGTATGACCAGAAACTAACTTTCAAGCATCAACTCGAGTATCTCAGGCACAGGACGAAGAGCAGACACAACATCATGAGGTCGCTCACCAGCACAACCGCAGGAGCAAACCTTCATGTGCTCAAAGCCTACTACACGGCCGCCATCAGATCGCTGGTAGATTACAGTGCTCCAGCACTCATTGGACTGAGAGAAGACCAGATAGCTAAGCTAGAAGTCATCCAAAATAATGCTCTCAGGACCATGCTCGGAGCACCCATGTGGACCAGAATTTGCAATTTGCAAATGGAAACTGAACTACCACCCCTGGCAGTACGAGTCAAGCAGGTGACAGCCGGTCTCCTCGCCAAAATCTGTAGATCAGATAAGCCCACAGCTGCCAAAATTCGAATCAGTGCCTCCCTCCACCTCGACCACAGAGTGCGAGGGGCCACCTGGTCGCACGAGGCAAGCTAGGTCATCCGACACCTACAAGCAGAAACACTCGTCAAGAACAACCAAGACACACGAGACAATGGTTACGTAGTTCCGCCGCCATGGAGCCCTCCACCAGCCACACTCAAAATTACCTCAAAAAAATAACTCTGGAAGCCATAGCCACCGAGACACCGGCTGATGCAACATCTTACTTCACAGACGGCTCGGTGGAGCAAAACATCATACATCCGGAGCGGCCTTCTACACCCAAGGTCAGACTTTCCGATGGAGACTTTCTAATGACTGTTCCACCCTACAAACAGAGTTGGTAGCAATCTCAAATGCCCTACAACACGCTGCAGCACAACACAACAGGTCCATCATAATTCACACGGACTCGAAATCGGCCATGCAGGCGCTGCAACACAGTCAACCAAGAGACAACGTCCACACCATAACCTCGATCCTCGCACAGCTACAGGAATTCCAAAGACAAAACCGCCCAGTCGTCTTACACTGGATTCCCAGTCATGTAGGGATCGGAGGAAACGACGTGGCAGATGAAGCAGCCAAGGCAGCTACACGTTCTAGTAGCTTACACATTCAAGTTCCAGCAAGCGTGCAACAGATCAAGAATCACCTCAGAAAGACTAGCAAGCTCCACATCAAAAAGAGCTTTCTTCACGCATTCAGCGCTGGTTCCCAATCAGTCAAATGGTACCTGGCGGCTACAAAAGGGGAACCACCTTTCGTGGACAAGAAAACACCAAGACAAACCCAAGTCAGCCTTCATCGACTACAACTAGGGTACAAGTGCTCCTGGCAGATGATCGGAAATGACGTCATGGAATGCACCTACTGTCAGGAGCCAGCAGCCAACCCACTTGAACACTATCTCCTCGACGGCGAAGTCACATAAAGCCTCCGAAACTGAACTCAAATCTCCCAAGAAGCACGCACAACACCAGCGGCCACTCTTACCCGAAAGGCCCAAACAAACCACATTCACCACCTTCTCCGGGTTATCACACGATACCCACCACCCAGATAGCTTAGAAAGAATCCCTTCCCAGCAAGTGCGGACCCCAGTTCGGGGGGCGCGCCACTCCGAAACTGACCACGTCCAAGAGTGGGGGTTGGTGGTAAGCGTCCACTGATCGGGGGTCCGCTCACACTTGCAACCTGCAGTATCCTTCCAAATCTGCAGGTGGGACCACCTCCAATACCAATCCGGTCTGGCTGCTCCAGGAGCTCCAGCCGGAACCACCAAACGGGCCGCCTATAGGCAAAGGCCCATGTCGGACTACGGTCCGACAATCTCAACAACAACAACAAACAGCCGTTGCAGAGCACCCAATCAGGGCCGCCTCTGATCAGGAGACACCCCTGATCAGTGGGGAGGCACAGAAAAGGCGTTGTCTGGAGCAAGCTTCTCGAATATTAAAGTGGTGGTGAGCTCTTTGCAGTAAAGAAACACTAATTGCAGTATTCCTAGACATAGAAAAAGCTTTCGACATGACATGGCGGACTGGCCTCATGATGAAGATCCAGGCCTTGGGTCTGATAGGTAATTTGCCAATTTTCATTAGAAATTTTTTGCAAGACAGAACTTTTTCCGTCTAATTAAAAGGTAACGTAAAGTCAGACACATTTGTCCTAGAAAACGGAGTTCCACAAGGCAGCGTTTTGGGCCCAATATTATTTCTCATAATGATTAATGATTTCCTATCACCAGCACCCAGCTAAAGTGACCTCGAATTCTCCTTGTTTGCTGACGATTGCGCAATCTGGCGCTCCTCTCGGGTCGAGAGACAATCTGCACAAAGGGTGCAAGCCAGCCTAAAAGCCGCTGAACAGTGGGCAATACAATGGGGATTTAGGTTTTCAGTTGAGAAGACAGTAGTAGTAGTCTTCACTAAGAAACGTAACATAAATATTCCAGTATTAAAATTAAATGATACTCCTATTAAATTTCAGACTTCAGTAAAATTTCTCGGTGTTCATTTTGACCGGAAATTAACATGGAAAAACCACATTAACGAGCTTGAAAGTAGATGTCTTAAAGTCACAAACACCCTAAAAGTTTTATCAGGTGCTACATGGGGAGCCGATAGGAAATCGTTATTAATGGTGTATAAGACCCTGATCAGATCGAAACTTGATTATGGATGCCAGTTGTATGCTTCTGCATGCGACACCACACTCGCAAAGCTGACCAGAATACAGAACCGATGCCTTCGTCTATGTCTGGGTGCTTACAGGTGTACACGTGTAGAAAGACTAGAGGTGGAGGCCCATGTCCCTCCACTCCACATCTCCACATCAGGAGGGACATGTTGACTCTAAGGTACGGGTTGAGTGTGGCTAGGAGGCGCGGCACAGGCCACCCAGGTTGGTGTGCTGTTGCTAAATTCCGTTTCCTGCAGCTGCGAAGGTCCCCGTCCTCGGTTGTCCGCCTCCAGACCTTGTGCCAGGGTACTGGTATCCACTTCGAAGACGTTGATAGATACATTCCACCGTTGTGTCCGCCATGGGAGAACCCCAACTTCCATGTGGAAACATCGTGGCTTCCAGGAGGGAAGAATGACCTACATCCTCAGCTCCTGAAACAACTTTTCTATTAATTTCTAGAAGGATATAGCGCCTATACTCACGTGTACACAGACAGGTCCAGAACTGACGACAACGTTGGAGCTGGTATCTGGAGCAGAGACGGGGAGTGGAGCTCCCGCCTGCCGCGGCATACAACCATATTCACTGCAGAGATGTTTGCAATAAGTAGAGCCATTGATATTGCAATAACAAGCGATGTCAATGATGTTGCTATCATTTCAGATTCTATGTCAGCTCTTAAAGCAATTCAAGGTGGTGACACTACCAGCAGTGAGATACAGGGCAACATTATTAATAAACTACATGAGTGTGCCAAGATTATTGTGCTGATATGGGTGCCTGGGCATTGCAACATTCGGGGCAATGAACAGGTAGACAAACTAGCAAAGACGACTGTGGGTCTCGGGGAGACAACCAATGTACCCTGGGAGCGTCAGTCGTGTCTCTCCTTGGGGAAGACATTTACAACAGGGAAGTGGCAACTTGATTGGGCGAGGTTAGATCTTCGCAACAACTGGAAGACTAACATAGGAAACTGGCTTTCAGCATACCGAAAGAATAGGAGGGAAGAGGTGGTTCTCGCCAGACTAAGGTTAAATTGTACCTATTTGACCCACCAAAAAGCTTATTTAGACAACTCCTTTCCACCTATCTGTGCCACGTGCAACAAAATTCTTTCCATTCGACACATTCTGACGGAGTGCAGCCAGTACGAACCAGAACGCCGGCAGCTGGTGATGCTAGCTGCCAAGCGAGGCGTCGTGCTGACTGTACCCAATATATTGCAAGATGATGTCACCATAAGTGCAGTCAGTAGCAGTCAGTCAGTCATAGGAGTCAGCACACACCACAGTCAGCAGACACACAGAGCGACGGGGACGACGGAGAACGAACAGACACAGCTGATTGGCTAGTCCTTGGACCTCTCCCACCTTCCCACTTACCCTGGAAAACACAAGCACCTGACTTCAATTCTCTACATCTGACAAATCTGTTGATTCAATCGACACATTGAGCCTCTCCTACAGTATCGGACCTCCCTTAGGAACCCCGAATGCTGCTGAGGGGCTTGGTGTGAAGAGAGAGTCATCAGTGAGTTTTCAGACTTTTTCCTACCACTCTAACTCTTCTCTTCCTTGCCTTGAAAGGACCTATTCCCCTGTCAGTTGACGTACAGGGGAGTATTCGTCTGGAAACGCCCTCTGTCCCCACACCTCGCTAGTGCGTGTTAGTGTGAAGGGTGGAGGGTCAGCACAGCCTGCCGATTCACCTGGGGACTTCTGTGATAGTGCAGGGTCTCCCCTACGTGAGGGGCGCAGGAAATCAGGGACATTGTTAGGGGAGATCTCCATAAATCTCCAAAATTAAAACAGTAAACATTGCCCTCAATAAAAATTACAGTGGACAGCACCATCCAACTATGCTCAGACCTGGCCTCACTCATTTTCCAGCTGACCTTGACCTTTCAAATCTGTTCCTTCATCAATGATGATATCATCAAAATATTTGTACAGACTGACGAAGACGCCGACCAGTTCCACTCCCCAGCAGTGAGCAAAAAATTGAAAGATAATGGCTTAACGGTCCTCAGCTCAACTGAGTACCGTGCAAAATGCACCCTCATATGCAGGAAAGTCATCCCTCCTATCCTTGACAACCCTAACCTACTGAAGGAACTCAATTCGCACAACACCAAACAAATGACATCAGCAGCCCGGATGGGAACTCTTCCCATGCTAAAAATCACCACAGCAACACAAACAGACGCCATCAAATTAAAATCAAACGGCATTAAAATCGGCAACTACATCATCCCCTCACGAGACATTGAGTTCCAACACTAAATACAAGTTCACCAATGTTATAACTGCTACAAATTCGGACACAACACTAACCGGTGCAGTAACACACAAACCTGCTCAAAGTGTGCCAATAAAGGCCACTCCAACCGAAACTGCACTGCCACTGAAACAAAATGCTGCAACTGTGAAGGCCCACACTCTGCCATCAGCAACAAGTGCAAAATCAGATTCGACAACAGCACAACACCACTCCCTTCCCGCCGACCCTCACCTCCCACAGCACCTCCCACAGCACCACCTCCACCTTCCCACCACTCACTCCCCACACCCACGACCCACCCCACCCGCACTTGCTGGACCAACAACCTGACCGCCCACCCTCCCCCGACACTGACGCAAAAATCACCACCATCATACTTTTGGCACATACCCTAAGCAACGGAAACAGGTCACTTTTTCTGAAACTAGCAATTGATGGTTTGAAGGCGAACGGCCTCCCTACCATACACATTCCTGATTCCTTTAGAACCGGTCCCGACCTCATCTTCCCCACTGCCCCCATCTCCGACCGGACCTTCACCATGCCCCCACACCCCCAGACAAACCACTGCAATCTCCCTCCGCCCCTCCACTTCTGCCATGCCCACACCTGACTTATCTCACCAATCTACCATTACCTCACCCCCCAGAGTAATCAGTCCAAAACCTCCCGGCCCCTCCACCTCGACCTTGCCTACACCTGACTTCTCCCACAAGACTACGATGAACTCCCGGACCACAAACACCCAAACCAAACCCAATCCTCCCCTAACACCTCAGACTCCCAAGAATAAAATGGCAGCCTATCCCCCTACAGAACTAGTGGTCAAGACCCCTAGACCAAAGAGGAAGAACACCTCCCCCCTTTCTCCCTACACACCTGACAGCAAAAGAATTATACAACACACACATCCAACTAAATCTATAATCAAAGTAAATCTATTCGGCACTACCCCACAGGAAACAGGAAACAACCCCGACACGAACCTAGCACACCCCCCTCATCCTCCCGACTCCCCCACACACAGTCACGTAACCGCCCAACCCTCACCTGCATATACCACACTCAGACCACGCTCACAGTCACTCGACAATTTAAATCTCATCCCTGTACCCCAGGATTTTCAATCACATATAAGTATTCCAAGAACAGACACGCCATCTCTCTCCTCCTACAAGAACACAACCCAGACATCCTCCTCCTCAACTCAACAGACACAAACACCAAAATCAAGCACTTCGGAAATCCCTCCATACTAAACAGACCAAACACACCCCTCCCACCTCCCTTATATTAATAACTTCCCTTTAACCACACCCAACAACTCCCCCCTAATTAAAAACCTAACCTCTCCTCAACCCACACCCAACGATTCCCACCTAACCTAACCCAATCAACCTAACCTAACCTAACTTAACCCTAACCTAACCTCTCTTCAACCCACTCCCAACGATTCCCACCCAATTAACCCGATCAACCTAACCTAACCTTACCTGACTTACCCAACCTCCCTCCCCCCCCCCCTCACTCTAAACCCCACGCCCCCAAACTCACACTCAAAGACCACTCCCAAGTAAAAAAAAAAAACACTAACCCATTCAATCTGCTCTAACACTCCCCCCCCCCCCTAAAAAGAAAGAAAAACCCTAACAATCCCCCCAAAATAAAAAACCTAACACACCCAGCCGTTACTAGCAATCCCACACAAAATAAAAAATAACCATTCTACCATTAACTAATCACACCCTATCACTCCTCCCAAAACAAATACCTAACTTACCCATCCCATACTAACTCAGATGACGTGTACGTCTCCTTTAGCCAATAAGGTCGGGGAGAGGTGCATAGTACCTGTATTCAAGCCCTTTCCCTCAAGAATGTTACCAACACTGTTGACATGGTCGGAGAGGTGTACCTAACAAAGAATGGTACCAATATACAGATGACATGAACGCCTCCCTTAGCCAATAAGGTCGGGGAGGGGTGCATTGTACCTGTACAAACCCTCTCCCTCAAGAATGGGACCAGGAACTCACAATACCTGCAAAAGCCCACCATGTAAATTGCAGACGTCCTTTACAAGCCAAAGGAAAGAAAGAAAGCAATAATAACCCAACTCTGCCAACCACTAATAAAACCTACAATCCTCCCAAAAGAAAAACTTAACCCACCCAATCTTACTCACAATCCCTCCTAGAAAAAAAAAAAAAAAAAAAAAACTAACTCAACTTATCCAATTACTAATGAACACCTACAATCCTCCCAAAACAAAACTTAATATACCCGACCTTTCTAACAATCCCCTTCGACCCCCCTAAAAAAAAAAAAAAAAAAAAAAAAAAACACATGACTCAATACAACTATTCATTAGCAACACAAATCATATCACCCCTAAGAAATCCTACCATACTATAAATTAACCCAACAACCTCCAAAGCCCCCCTCTCCTCTCCTCTCCTCCCCTCTCCTCTCCTCTCCTCCCCCCTTCTCCCAACAACCGAACCATACCTGACCTTATAACAATTATCCTAACCCTCCCCCTCTCCCCTTACTATATTTCTACACAAACACATACACACTCACACAACAACCCCCCCTTAAGCAATTCTAATTCAGCTCAAATCAACATACAACCGCCAACCCCACCAATACTCAAACACAAACTCCCCCACTCCCACAGCCAATCTCCAAACACAACATCCCCCCCCCCCCACCAGACAAAGCCTCTCATAATACTACAACTCTCCAGAACCAAATCAAACATACCCAACTTCCATAACAGCCACTGTCAACAAAATCGACCTAACTCAAGACTGAAACCAAACAACCTATATCTCACTCTCATCTCCGTTCACAATTTGACAAAACTCAAATCTATCTCCTGCTATTACTAAATAACTCTCCTACGATACACTCATCCTTCCTTACTACGAATACTTTGACACTTCAAGCTCAAAGATTCAAAACTCTTCCTCCAACTCTCTCCATTTCTCTCTGACATAGCTCAAAGACCCTCAACTCTCAGAACCAAATCAAACACACCCAACGTCTGTGATATCCAATCTCATCCAATCTCAATAAAATCGACCTAACTCAAGACTGAAACCAATCAACCTATATCTCATTCTCGTCTCCGTTCATAATTTGACAAAAAAGCTCAAATCTGTCTGCTGCTATTACTAAAAACTCTCCTACGATACGCTCATCCTTCCTTACTATGAATACTTTGACATTTCAAGCTCAAAGATTCAAAACCCTTCCTCCAACTCGCTCCGTTCCTCTTTGACATAGCTCAAAGACTTTACCTTCATCTTTCCCCAAACAACCCTACGACTAGCTACATTTCCATTTTTTCACCTTCTCTGTTACTTTGTTCGTGTGCTGCCTGTGCGTCCGTCCACCTGCGCTTCTCGGCTTGCACCGCCGCCGTGGCGGGGCGGTTCTTCCTCCGCTTTGCCAACACTGCCTAAGCTAGGACGACAACCAGAGCACCCGCGTTGGCCCTTTGCTTGCCCGGACCTGCTCCCGCCCTCCCTCTGCCTCATCCTGATTATGATTGTTGCACCTACCGGGCACATTGCCTACCCCCTCACGCAAGCGGTGTTTAGCCACTGCACCTGTTCTCTCCTTCTAAAATTCACTTCTATCCTCCCTTTATCCTTCCCCTGAACCTCCTTCCCCCCTGTCACTTGCATTTTTCGATTCGATTCGACCATAAGTGACGCTGTAATAATCTTCCTCAAGGAGACCCGTCTTATCGGCATGTTGTGAAAGACACACGCATGAACTCTTTTTATAATATGTATGTAACCGTGCCCTAAAGAAAATATAAATGAATAAAACAAAAATTAAAACATACAACATCAGAGACATATCACAAACCTTTCCATTATATACAACACGCACATATACCAAGTAAAACTGACACCTACCAACACATATTCAAACAAAAAGACACGGGCTAAAAAAAAAAAAAATCAAATCACAGAGAAACTAGTCACCTGACCAGCCATTTCATCTGGTCTGTCAGTAACTCACTGTCATATCACTCACTCATACCATAATTCATCCCAAATAAAACAACAACAGGAAAGAAGAAACCAAAATACCAAGAACAAGAAGAACACAAGAATAACAAGAAAAGAAGAAACAAGAACATCAGATTAGTTGTAGCAAGAGAGAAGACCAAGACTAGAAGAAGAAACCTCAAGAAGAAGAAAGAAGACATCAGCTCTTTTCCACTACCTCCTAAGATGTCCCCACACACAACGCTTCCGTGACGCATGCTGAACCACCACTCCACGACCCCCTGACGGGGACACGATGATCCTCCCCATACTGGCCAGATATTTTGCAAATAATATTGATTATGTGTTAAAGGAATATCCTTCCTTCCTTAGGCTTTAGTAAGCCCCTTTATAATATTTATATTGTATATACTTGTCACACTTGCCAGATGCTTCTGGTGTCATTGTACAGGGGTACCTAGTGACAGCACTAGGATCCCGCTTCCCCTATCAAGGAATAAACAATTGAAATTGAAAAACAAATTGAAATTGACATCAGCTCCGGCCGAAATAGCCCAAAGGCGAAGTGGCCAGCAATCCCCAATACAAGTACAAGCGTCAGGTGCACAGTTCAGCGTGAGCCACCGCTGTGAGAAGACGTATGTCGCATTTACTCCCGACCCACGCGCTTCCCACTTGCTCACGACGGCGCCTAGCCAGACTTACTGTTGCCACACACGCCACTCTCTCTTTGACTTGGATATCTCGTCTCTGTTGAATTGACTTGCTTGTTTCTCTGTGTTTTAGGCTCACATTTCTTAGTGCCCTCACCGATTATCCCAGTATTAACGAACCCTGCGGGAACTGTTGTTAGGACAGGCCACAAAGGGGCCCCTTAGAGGGGTGTGAGCTGGGCCGGTGAGTTTAGCTGATAGGGTAGAGTAGGCTCCTCCTTTTTGGGGGGTCCTGTTGCAAAACCAGAGCCACCAACCTACGACCCCCAGGTAGGGGGGGTTGGCTACGGCACTGGCCCTAGGGCAACAAGGAACTAGGTAGGTATAGTGAGCCTTCACTGTCAATTTATTGATCTAAGACGAGCGAGAGAGACGTAAGCAATGGAAGGAAAATGTCACAAAAGGCTTCGGCAGGAAGAAGACGTCTCCGACATGGACAATATGTCCCCTGCAATCCACCCCGTGGCAGAACCACCGACTGTCGCGAATCCGAATGTGATAAAGTACAAGATTCCCAAGGAAACCGAGTTCGACTATGCATACGAGGTAGTAGTAGCACTGGAACTGGAATTCAAGAACACCATCACCACCATGGGAGTTTGTGTACCAGGGAGCGTTAGGTTCACCATCACCACCGTGGGAGTGTGTGTACCAGGGAGTGTTAGGTTCACCATCACCATGATAGGAGTGTCTGTACCAGGAAGTGTTAGATTCACTTCGTCACGTGCCTGTAACTCTTAGGAACAAGCATGTCGAGTGTGGTATCTTCTTACGCCTCCACTCCACACAAGCTATTAATAACTTGTTATTTTTACTATTAACTTATTGTTGTTCTTAGTTACTTAGGTTAATTGTATATCAATGTGTGTCATTAATATGCATCATTTGTGTTACTCTGTTAAGTCAAACCAAGAGTAGTATTTATTTATTATAGACTATTTGGCAACTGTCCTGGGTCACGTGAGCTAAGACGCTACTCACTCATATGCTGTGTGGCCAGAGACTCTCTGTCTAGTAAACCGTGGTATAGGCAGGATGTGATTACACCCACTCTAGCCTCGACACTTGCCCAGTACAGACTTGCCTTGTTCAGTCATCTACAATAACCTAGTGGTATCTGGTAATTAGTGGCATGTTAAGTTAGGCCTAGGAAGGGATCCTGGTGTTATGGAATCTCCTATTTGGTAGGAAATAACCAGTTGGTTGTGATTGTTGTGTATATATTGTAATGCCTGTGTTTAGTATAGTTAATGTTAAGTAGAATTCATTTGAAAAAAAATAATTAACTGTATGTTTTCACCCTTCTGGCATCACTCTTATTTTAATATATAATCACTTATTCCCTTAAATTCCATGGTTGCTAGACAGTACTCCTTTAAGAACATAAATTGAATTATTTTATTATCTTCCCATTTGTGACTCACTTACTCCAACTTATTCTTATTTATTCAGGTACATTCAGTTGAGTCGGTTTTTGTGGGGATAATTAATGCCGTGTTCCCTGTTTGTTCCTTTATTTGATGATAACTTGGGGTAGGTTTCACTCCCCATGTATAGAGGATATTGGGATCACGACATTCACCATCACCACTGTGGGAGTGTGTGTACCAGGGAGCGTTTGGTTCACCATCACACCGTGGGAGTGTGTGTATCATTGAGCATTGGATTCACCACCGTGGGAGTGTGTGTACCAGGGAGCGTTAGGTTCACAATCACCACCGTGGTAGTGTGTGTACCAGGGAGCGTTAGGTTCACCATCACCACCGTGGGAGTGTGTGTACCAGGGAGCGCTAGGTTCATCATCACCACCATGGGAGTGTGTGTACGAGGGAGCGTTAGGTTCACCAATCACCACCGTGGGAGTGTGTGTACCAGAGAGCGTTAGGTTCACCATCACCACCATGGGAGTGTGTGTACCAGGGAGCGTTAGGTTCACCATCACCACCGTGGAAGTGTGTGTACCAGCGGGCGTTAAGTTCACCATCACCACCGTGGGAGTGTGTGTACCAGGGAGCGTTAGGTTCACTATCACCTCCGTGGTAGTGTGTACCAGGGAGCGTTAGGTTCACCATCATCACCGTGGGAGTGTGCGTACCAGGGAGAGTTAGATTCACCATCACCACCGTGGGAGTATGTGTACCAGGGAGCGTTAGGTTCACCAATCACCACCGTGGGAGTGTGTGTACCAGGGAGCATTACGTTCACCATCACCACCGTGGGAGTGTGTGTACCAGGGGGCGTTAGATTCACCAGCACCACCGTGGGAGTGTGTGTACCAGGGGGCGTTAGGTTCACCAGCACCACCGTGCGAGTGTGTGTACCAGGGAGCGTTACGTTCACCATCACCACCGTGGGAGTGTGTGTACCAGGGAGCGTTAGGTTCACCATCACCACCGTGCGAGTGTGTGTACCAGGGAGCGTTAGATTCACCATCACCACCGTGGTAGTGTGTGTACCAGGGAGCGTTACGTTCACCATCACCACCGTGGGAGTGTGTGTACGAGGGAGTATTAGGTTCACCATCACCACCTTGGGAGTGTGTGTACCAGGAGACGTTAGGTTCACCATCACCACCGTGGGAGTGTGTGTACGAGGGAGCGTTAGGTTCACCATCACCACCGTGGGAGTGTGTGTACCAGAGAGCGTTAGGTTCACCATCACCACCATGGGAGTGTGTGTACCAGGGAGCGTTAGGTTCACCATCACCACCGTGGAAGTGTGTGTACCAGCGGGCGTTAAGTTCACCATCACCACCGTGGGAGTGTGTGTACCAGGGAGCGTTAGGTTCACTATCACCTCCGTGGTAGTGTGTGTACCAGGGAGAGTTAGATTCACCATCACCACCGTGGGAGTGTGTGTACCAGGGAGAGTTAGATTCACCATCACCACCGTGGGAGTATGTGTACCAGGGAGCGTTAGGTTCACCAATCACCACCGTGGGAGTGTGTGTACCAGGGAGCATTACGTTCACCATCACCACCGTGGGAGTGTGTGTACCAGGGGGCGTTAGGTTCACCAGCACCACCGTGGGAGTGTGTGTACCAGGGGGCGTTAGGTTCACCAGAACCACCGTGCGAGTGTGTGTACCAGGGAGCGTTACGTTCACCATCACCACCGTGGGAGTGTGTGTACCAGGGAGCGTTAGGTTCACCATCACCACCGTGCGAGTGTGTGTACCAGGGAGCGTTAGATTCACCATCACCACCGTGGTAGTGTGTGTACCAGGGAGCGTTACGTTCACCATCACCACCGTGGGAGTGTGTGTACGAGGGAGTATTAGGTTCACCATCACCACCTTGGGAGTGTGTGTACCAGGAGACGTTAGGTTCACCATCACCACCGTGGGAGTGTGTGTACCAGGGAGCGTTAGGTTCACCATCACCACCGTGGGAGTGTGTGTACCACGGAGCGTTAGATTCACCATCACCACCGTGGGAGTGTGTGTACCAGCGAGCGTTAGATTCACCATCACCACCGTGGTAGTGTGTGTACCAGGGAGCGTTACGTTCACCATCACCACCGTGGGAGTGTGTGTACCAGGGAGTATTAGGTTCACCATCACCACCGTTTGAGTGTGTGTACCAGGAGACGTTAGGTTCACCATCACCACCGTGGGAGTGTGTGTACCAGGGAGCGTTAGGTTCACCATCACCACCGTGGGAGTGTGTGTACCACGGAGCGTTAGATTCACCATCACCACCGTGTGAGTGTGTGTACCAGGGAGCGTTGGGTTCACCATCACCACGATGGGAGTGTCTGTACCAAGGAGCGTTAGATTCACCATCACCACTGTGGGAGTGTGTGTACCAGGGAGCATTAGGTTCACCATCGCCACCGTGGGAGTGTGTGTATCATTGAGCATTAGGTTCACCACCGTGGGAGTCTGTCTGGAGGACGGTGGGGAGCGCTGGGTCGAAAGTAGCGAGGATAGGTGGACTTGACAGGGCCTCCTTCACCTCATGAAAGGCGAGGTCGTGGTCAGGGGTCCACGTGAACGTCCTCTTGGGGCTCATCAGGGGGCGGAGAGGCCCGGCAGCGGCGGAGACGTCAGGAGAAAATTCTGCTAGCTGGTTCACCAGGCCCATGAAAGACCTGAGATCCGTTAGGTTGGCAGGTTTCGCAAAGTCCGCTATGGCGCGAACTTTCTCCAGGTCCGCAGCAATGCCATCCCTTGAGAGTCGGTAGCCGCAGAAAGACACTGCAGATGCGGCCAAGACGAACTTCTCGGCATTCAGAGTGATGCCGTGCGTCCTACACCTGGTCAGTACCTCGTCGATGCGGCGAAGATGCGTCAGGTAGTCCTCATCGTAGAGGAGGACGTCGTCCACTACCTTCACGCAGTTGGTCACGCCTTGAAGTGCCATGTCACCACGGAGACAGAAGGCTTCCCCCGTAGCAGCGAATCCCATAGGGCCACGGCAGTAGCGGAAGCGTCCGTAAGGCGTGATGAAAGTGGTCAGTGGCTGATCCTCCTCCTTCAGTGGGATCTGCCAGTAACCGCAGAGGGCGTCCATCGTCGAGAAGTGACGTGTCTTCGTATCCACACTCCGTATAGCTGCAAAAGGTGTGGGTGAAGGGTGGGCGGGACGGGACACCTGGCTGTTAAGCTTGGACAAGTCGGTAGTAATCCGCACTCCACCGTTAGTCTTAGCCACAGCAACTAGAGGGTGGCACCAAGGGGATGGGTCGTCACCAACGGGTACGATGACACCCTGGGCCACCATGGAATCCAGTTCCTTCTTGACTGAATCCCTGAAGGCGAGAGGAATCAACCAGGGAGTGTGTATGGCAAACGGCTGTGCATCTTCCCGCAGGTGTATCCTCATAGGCTGACCCGCCATAGCCTTCAGTGGCGCGGTCCATAGGGCCTCCTTCGTCACCAGCACATCCGAGTACTCCTTCAGGAAGTAGGCCCTTGCGGCTGAAGGAGACGTCTCGCTGTGAAGAGGAAGCAGCCGTGACTTGGGTGGAGGCGGGGAGGGAGTGGACGGGGGTTCTGGGCAGCTCTGTGTGGCAACGCCAGGCACGTCGCTTGTCGACTCACGCACCCTGCTGGCGGTGTAACGAGCAGCTGGGATCTGCTCGGGAAAGTCTCTGGGCACCACGCCTAACTCCTTGCAGTGCTCCCACGACAACAAGGGTGTAGCGAGAGTAGGCTGCACGTCGATCCATCCGTGACGCGACCTGTCGCCGTAGGTGATCTCTGCTTGAAAGGAGCTCACAGCGTCCGGCATCTGGGAACCGTCCGCATTGTAGTACTGCAGCTGCGGCGGTGGTCCCAGGCCGCGTTTGGTGAGGCCCAGTTTCTGGAGGTGCTTCAACCCAATCACCGTAGTATCAGCGCCGGTGTCCGGTATCACCTCGATGTGACCCGACACATCACCGTGTGTGACGGCGACGCGGATGGCAGGGGAAAGGGTAGCCCTGGGGCGTGTGGTTGATTCCACCCTCCTCATGTGACTCCGCTGCTGCTTGGGGCTGCGTGGGCCATCTGGAGGGGGATGCGTGCGAACCACCCCGAGGGAAGTGCGCTGCTGTCCTCCTCGTCTCGGGCTTTTGGGCTTGGGTTGGCAGCAGCACTTGTCGTAGTGTCCATAGCGACCACAGGCCTGACACTTGTGGCCTCGTCCAGGGCACCTGTCTGTGTTAGACCAGTGGCCCTTACGGTCACATCCACGACACAGTGCGTCGGCGGCCGGGCAAGTCTTGGGGCTGTGCTGCTTTCCACAGCTGCCACAGGAAGCACTAGGCGGAGGCGTGGAAGAGCGTGTGGCAGCCTTCGCGTTGTTGGCCGCCTTCTTATCCTTCTTGTATTGTGAGATAGCTCTCACAGCAGGTGGGGCCCGTAAGGCAGAGGTGGCGGACTTGGTGGCCTCGTATGACCGACATTCAGTCACTACCACCTGGAGCGTTGAGGAAGCGTCCAGGGGGATAAGTCGCTGCATCAACTCTTCGTGCTTGACACCTGTCAAGGTCCCGTGCTTGATCCAAGCTTCCTCACATTCCCGGCTGTGCGCCTTGCAGACGTCGATCTCCTCCGACAAACTCTTCAAGCGTACAAAAAAGTCGTCAAAGGATTCGTTCTCCGCCTGCTTGCAGCTGGTAAAGGCACGGCGACGCAAAGCCTCGTTGTTCCGACCCTTAACATGCTCCTGTAAAAGGTCGAGCACATCCGTCACTGAAGATGTAGAATCGGGAGGCACTTGCAACGTGTGCTCCAAGACTCTCTGGGTCTCCAGCGACAAACACATCCACAGTTGGATGAGCTGTTTATTCGGAGGCATACTGTCAAGGTCCACCATCGTGGAGTAATCTGTCCAACGCCGCCTCCACTCACGAAAAATCTGAAACGTGACGTCTGGTGAGAGGGCGAGTGGGGGTTGAACAGATGCCTTGGGAGCTGTTTGTTTGGATGCAAGAGTACCTGGAGGACGATGGTGTGGTGGAGGAGGGAGGGTACTGGCGCCTATATGCGCGCTACCTGCGAGTGAGGGAGGGTGGGTTAGCGCCAGGGTCGCCAATAGTGCCTCAAAACGCAACTTTTCCTCCTCTCTTCGTGTCTTCTCCCTCTGAAGTTCCATCTCTCTACGTCGCTCATCCCGGTCGTCCATCCACTTCAGAATTGTGGCGATGTCCGTCACTGGGGGTGGAGGATGAGAGTCTGCGCCCTGTGGAGAGGAAGGTGGTGGGGAGTCGTGTCTCCCATCTTGACGTCCCTTCTTACCTCCCATCTTTGTGTGTGCATGGACTGCACTGTTTAATATATAAAGTGGCGCCTCAACAGCTCGAACCACATATATATGACATAAACAGCGCAAAAATCACGCATATGGTCCACTGTTCTGTCCGTGCGTGAGTGCGTGCGTGTGTGTGTGTGTGTGTCTCCGAGCGGAGGGTGGTGGCCGGCGGAGGCAAGACCAGTGTCCCACCGGATGTCGCAAGAGAAGGGTGTACGCCTGCATGCTCCGTGGGTACCACAAAAAAACAGGCCAATGCTCACCTCGGCTCTAGACACACACTAATACATTGACACTAACACTGCCACCGTCACTAAAACGCACTGTGATGGCCCAACACTGCACATCGCGGCGAAACACAGCTCAACACAACACACTATGAGTTGACACGCGTCATCACCGGCAGACGTAACTGTCTCGGCATAGTTCACACACTTTGTAAGTCCACAGATCCTAGGCTCTGCACCATGGTGGTTACAGTGTTCCCCAAAGAATGCAGTGATGGGTAGGGAAACACTGTGTAACACTGAAGTCCGTTTATTATGGATGAGAGAAATACAAGTGGTGACTCGCGCGTGCCATGCACGGCTCACACAGTCAGACTAAGGCTGCCTTGCCATATGGCAGCCTCGGGCCAAAGTTGCCACATAACGTGCAGTGTTGCCACGTGATGATATATATAAATGCTACTCAGCACAGTAGCTTATATACAGGGTTGCTACTCGGCACAGTAGCTTATATACAGGGTTGCTACTCGGCACAGTAGCTTATATACAGGGTTGCTACTCGGCACAGTAGCTTATATACAGGGTTGCTACTCGGCACAGTAGCTTATATACAGGGTTGCTACTCGGCACAGTAGCTTATATACAGGGTTGCTACTCGGCACAGTAGCTTATATACAGGGTTGCTACTCGGCACAGTAGCTTATATACAGGGTTGCTACTCGGCACAGTAGCTTATATACAGGGTTGCTACTCGGCACAGTAGCTTATATACAGGGTTGCTACTCGGCACAGTAGATTATATACAGGGTTGCTACTCGGCACAGTAGCTTATATACAGGGTTGCTACTCGGCACAGTAGCTTATATACAGGGTTGCGACTCGGACCAGTAGCTTATATACATAACCTACATAATAATAATAATAATAATAATAATAATAATAATTAACGGTTTATTGAAAGAGCCTGGCAGCCAGAAGGCTGAAAATATACAGTTACATATTTGGGGAATGGGTTACGAATTACAAATAATATACAAGTAACATAAGTGACACAAATAAGACATATAATAACTAGATGGGGAAAAGCTCAAACTTCAGTTCATTTTAACATAGTGACAGTGCAAGGAGTAGTGTTTACTGGGAGTGAATACACTGATTTATTACAAGTTATTGATAATTTTTACAATGGTTGGGACTGGGCTGTTCTTATAGCCCATGTGTGTGTGTGTGTGTGTGTGTGTGTGTGTGTGTGTGTGTGTCTGTGTGTTGTTGAATGTATGTGTATGTGTGTGTGTGTGTGTGTTATTGTATGTGTGTGTGTGTGTGTGTGTGTGCGTGTGTGTGTCATAGCCTAAGACAATTTGTTATAATATTTCATATATCCAGTTAAGGGAAATAAAATTATCGTATGAACCTTATGAGAAGCCTTCCTTAACTCACTAGTTAAGGCACCCACTTACATACCTCCTCACACCTCCAGTTAAGGGAGGAATGACTTTAAGACTAATACGTGTTCTGTACTGGAAGATGACGTGTTTACCTGGTGGAAAGATCGTTAGTTCCATACCGGTAGTGAACATGTAAGACTCAGATTATTCATATTAGTAATGGTCGCCGCTCTCATATTTAGTTTTCAAGTTGATACATAGTCACTCATGTATACATGTACATATTTATACATATACTTATATACTTTTTTACGTAACTTATGAACGTACACCTACATATAAATATTCATAATTAACACACACACACACTCACATATATATATATATATATATATATATATATATATATATATATATATATATATATATATATATATATATATATATATATATATACACGCACATACACACATAAACACACACACTCACATACACACACACACACACCATCGCACAAATCCCCCACACAAACATTTCTGCAACCACCACCACTACTACAGCTAATACCTCCAGCACCACTACTACTACCACCACACACCACTACTATAGCCACCACCACCACGACCACCACCACACACCACGACGATCGCCACCACCACCACCACCACACACCACTACTATCGCCACCACCACCACACACCACTACTATCGCCACCACCACCACCACCACCACACACCACTACTATCGCCACCACCACCACCACCACACACCACTACTATCATAAGAACATAAGAATGGAGGAAAGTGCAGCGGGCCTATTGGCCCATACTGGGCAGTCCCGTTTACACCCAACCCCTATTGCTCATATGAGCATCCAACCTATGTTTGAAGCAATTCAGCGTATTCGAGTTAATGATGATATTTGGTAACTTGTTCCATTCATCCACTACTCTGTTTCCAAACCAGTGTTTACCTATTTCACGCCTAAATCTAAATTTGTCTAATTTAAAACCATTGTTACGAGTTCGCTCCTGGTTGGATAGTTTGAGTACCTTTGTAATGTCCCCTTTGTTTAGCCCTGCCTTCCACATATACACCTCTATCAGGTCGCCCCTCGCTCTACGTCTCTCAAGGGAGTGCAAATTAAGATGCTTTAACCTGTCTTTATACTCAAGGTTCCTAATGCCCGGGATTAGTCTTGTCATTCTCCTCTGAATTCTTTCCAAGGATTCTATATCCATTCTGTAATACGGTGACCAGAACTGAACTGCGTAATCCAGGTGTGGTCTCACAAGAGCAAGATACAGTTTTAGGATGACCTCGCTAGTCTTGTAACTAGCACCCCTTTGTATGAACTCAAGTACTTTATTAGCCTTGTTACAAGCAAAAACACATTGTTTACTTGGCTTAAGGTTCCTACTTATCATTACTCCTAAATCTCTCTCGCAGTCGGATTTCTCTATGGCATCGTTGTTCATCTGGTATCTGGTTTCCCTGTTTACATCTCCTATACTGAGTACTTTACATTTGTCGACGTTGAATTTCATCTGCCATTTTTCAGACCATTCGAAAAATTTGTTTAGATCTTCCTGTAGTTTTGCCGAGTCCTCGTGAGATTTGATAACACGTCCTATTTTAGTGTCATCAGCAAATTTACTTATGTTGCTGTCAATGGCGATATCTATGTCGCTTATGTATATAATAAAAAATAATGGTCAAAGTACTGAGCCTTGGGGAACTCCACTTGTGACGTTGCTTCAATGGGACTTAGTGCCGTTAATGCTCACTTGCTGTTTCCTGTCCTGTAACCACGCCCTAATCCATTTAAGGCTGTTACCTTTGGTTCCATGAGCTTCTACCTTTCCAATTAGTCTTTCGTGGGGGACTCTGTCGAAGGATTTGCTAAAGTCGAGAAAAACCACATCATAGTTGTGCCCCTCGTCCACCGATTCGAAAACTGATGAAAAGAATGTTAATAAATTAGTTAGGCAAGAACGTCCGCTTGTGAAGCCATGCTGGGAATCATTGATCAATCTGTGCTTCTCCAGGTGATTTCGAATAGAGTTTGAAATGATTGCTTCCAGTAATTTGCCTACTATTGATGTTAGGCTGATTGGGCGGTAGTTAGAGGATAGTGATCTGTCCCCCTTCTTGAAAATCGGTATTAAATTCGCTATCCTCCAGGATTCTGGTACTACACCTGTTTTTAATGACATGTTAAACAACTTTGCTAAGGGCATACTAAGCTCTTCCTTACATTCCTTTAATACTCTGGCAAATATCTCATCGGGACCAGGTGACTTATTAGGCTTTAGTTTGTCTATTTGCTTACTAACATCGTTACTAGTCACTACTATCTCACTTAATTTGTTTTCTTCACTATCTCTGAATAGAGTCGGTGCCTCGGGTATCATGTTTAAATTTTCGGTGGTGAAAACTGTTGAAAAATATTTATTCAAATTATTGCTCATTTCTCCGTCGTTATCAGTGAGCTCGCCGAAGTCTGACCGTATTGGTCCAATCTTTTTTCGTGTTTTAGTTTGATACATTTGGTAGAATCCTTTAGGGTTTGTCTTCGCCTCCCTTGCTACCCTTACCTCATTATTCCTCTTTGCTTTCCTTATTTGGGTTTTAACCCTACTCGCCAATCCCCTATAATAGTCCCTGAGGTGAATTTCGCCACGATTTATCCTTCTACCTGTAGCCTTCCTTTGGCCAATGATGTTCTTTAAATAATTATTTATCCATTTAGGGTCATTGTTGTCTGATCTGAGTTTTTTGTATGGTATGTTCTGCCTTTGTGCATTAAGTAACTCACTATTTAAATTGTCGTGGAACTCGGCAATCTCAGATCTCGTTATCAGGTCCGTGTCATCTGTCAGGTTCACAGCCAAGCGTGACACCCCCTCTCTCAGCTGCCTCTTTAAACTGTCAAAGTTTGCCCTTCTGAAATCTGGTACTTTAGTGGAATTTTCCTTACGTCTGCCCTGAAAATCTAACTGGAATCGAATTTCTTTGTGATCCCTGTTTGCAAGTTCGTTCCCTACCTCGACATTGCTAATTAGGTTTTCTCTGTTCGACAGAACTAAGTCCAGTATATTATTACCCAGTGTGGGTTCGGTTATATGTTGACTTAGGAAACAGTCCTGGATCGTCTCGAGAAAATCCTGTGATTCTGAGTTACCTGTAAGGTCAGTCCAATCTATTTGGCCAAGGTTGAAGTCGCCTACTATACAGACTTTGTTGTGTATGGAAGCCCTGCGCATTTCATCCCAGATAAGTCGCTCATTGATGCTATCAAGATTGGGGGGTCTATATATTACTCCTGTGATAAATTTTTCCAGACAGTCGCTTAATTCTATCCAAATTGTTTCTGTATTCCTCTCAGTTTTTATTTCCTTATTTATTTCACACTTCAGATTATCCCTAACATAGATTGCTACTCTGCCTCCTTTCCTGGTCTGCCTATCGGTATGGAACAATTTGTAACCCGCAATTTGGTATTCGACTGGTAACTCACGTGTCTAGGTTGATCCATGTTTCAGTGAATGCAATTATATCGATTTTTTCGGTACATACCAAGGCCCTAATATCATCCATTTTGTTTTTCATACTTCTACTGTTCGTGTAGTATACGTTTAAGTTAGTCGTGTTCTGAGTCCTCCCCTTACCGCGTTTAGTTTTAAATTCCCTGTCTAATTTAGTTTTGTCATCATTCCTAGCACTATTTCCCTGTAGTCTATCGCCACCACCACCACCACCACGACCACCACTACCACCACACAACACTACTATCGCCACCACCACCACGACCACCACCACACACCACTACTATCGCCACCACCACCACGACCACCACCACCACCTCCACCACCACCACCAATACTATCGCCACCACCACCACGACCACCACCACCACCACACACCACTACTATCGCCACCACCACCACCACCACCACCACCAGTCGCGCGTCAGGTCAGGTCAGGTCAACACGGCTGGCCAGACATATTCTCCGATCTAAAGTGTTATTGGTGGGGACATACTCGCTGTGTGGGAGCGGGAATTTGACAATGTGTCAGTGAATATCGGATGTCACCTTAAACATTGCCACCCAAGGTTTCTTCTCATCCCCGACGGCATAAATTGTAAATATTCCGTGTGTTCACCGGCGTTCTCCAAGTGAGTGGTGACCCATTGCTGGGTTAGTGGTGGAATAATGAGGGGGCTCGGCGCTGAGGTCAGTGTCGTTAGGCCTGCTTTGACAGGGGTGGTCCCGAGACTATCGCCCCTATGGGGCTGAGAGTGCTGCCCATGCGGTCGCCCCCACCCCCACCTCCACCATAGTAACGGACACTTAATGTAGGGTCTCGACGAACCAAGTGAGGATGGTCTGAGGTGTTGTGCCGTCAGAAAAACAGAGTTACTATTAAGAACAAGTGAAGTGTAATAAAAGTGCTTATAAACTGAGAATACACCTGTTACCTTACACCACACTCCCTCCGCTCCCAGGAGGCCCTCCTACCCTCGCACCTCCAACCACCGCTGACTTCCTAGGAGTGCCAAGCAGTCCTCGGCCCTCTGACGTAGGCATATAAGTCGAGCCCTGTAACTCCACCATGTCTGAGTTGACTGGAGACACAGCTGCTCGCTTTAACTCTCCTGATGCACTGAGTGAGCCAGGCGACTGTGGTGTTGACCTTGACACCAACGGAGAAGATGGCTTTCATCTAGTTCAGTCCAGGAACAAGCGGAAGGCCGAAAAGGCAGAAAGACTCAGAGACAATCAACTACAACCACAACCCCCCAAGAGAGTAAGATTGTACTTCCCTGGAGGCACATCACCTGAAGACAAGTATCTCTGGCTGAACGATGCGGAAGACAAATATCCTGAGGCTGAGTTTCAGTTCAGAGTCGGTACACAAGATCATGTTCTGATTAGAAACGACCCAGCAGTCATACAGGATCTCCTCACCAATAGCATAAGGGGAATAACCATGGAACAATCATCCCAACCATCGAGCAAGAAGACCATAATAATCATTGGGCTCGACCAGTACCAGACCCCTACACTACTAGAAGCCCATCCCTACATCAGAAGGACGAAGCGACTCAGGGGCAAGAATGCAGTCATTGCAGACTGGGTTGGCTCGGAAGACCCACCCAGGACCATTCGAGTCCGTGGTGCCTATCGGACTCTGAAGGTAACTCTCTATCAGCCCCCTAACCGGAGGTGTTACAACTGTCAGCACTGGGGCCATGTGGCCCGGTTATGCCCCTCGACTAAGCCGTGGTGTGGTCTCTGCTCAAGGCAACATGCAACACAGGTTTGCAGAGATACAGTTGCTCAAGGGGGTGTCATCCAACAGAAGTGTATTAACTGCAAAACAGTTGGAGTTCCTGTATGGCACCCTAACTGTTCTAGAGCTCCTACACCCCTTCAGCGCCCAGACCCGCCACCCAGGCAGGTCTCAAGAAACACTAATGCTGCTAGGGTACTCCCTACGGCCAACCCCTGGCCTGCCCTCCCCACCAAAGCTCCAGGATCATCACCAGCAGTCATCGAAAGATCAGCATGGGGCAACACAGACGTACCGACACAACAGGTAGCTGCCAACACACTCCATGCATATCGTGAAGAGATCAATGATGTGAAAAATGAAATTAAAGAACTCAAAGCTCAGGCTCAAGCTCAAACTGAAATGATTAAGAGCCTCTGTGATACACTAAAGGAAAAAAACACCACCAACACAGTGCAGCAACTTCGGAAAAATTACAGTCAAACTGAAGACATTCAGATGTCAGTACCAGATGTGGAAACTCAAGACCCACCAGGAACTAGTGTCCACGCAGAGGAAAATAGTGATACTGGTAACAGTTCTACTGATGCCTCTGTGGACATGGTCAGTGAAGATGAACAAGCACAAACAGAAAATGGTGGTGATGTCGAGTGTAACCAAAGTGAGTTGTTGTCTGCCACTGAAATACAACAATTGTTGAGCCGTACATGCTCCAGAAATGTTTCCAAAAGGTTAACTGGCCTACTGCCTGCCGAAGGGACAGGCAGCGCAGAAAAGAACAGTATCATACAGTGCCTTTTGCTTCTTTCCAAATACATTTCATAATGGCCAGTGTTAATACCAGACAAAATTCCAAATACATTTCATAATGGCCAATGTTAATACCAGACAAAGATACAGAGCGGTGAAGGTGATGAGTTGGAACATCTCATCCCTTAGAAAACGATACCCTGACCTACACCACAAAGTTGTGACTGAGGACATCGATATTGTGTGTCTGCAGGAGTGTCTCACACCTAATGGTAAGCCCCCACCCAGTCTGCCCAATTATGTGTATTATGATCCTAGTTCTACTCACACATGTTTGATGTATGTTAAGAAGTCACTCCCGCATGTACCTCTTGTATCCAAAAAGACTACCAACCTTCAGTACCATGGGATCACTATCCACCTGGGCAACTCCACACTCAACGTGCTAAACGCCTATGCTCCCTCAGATCAGCTTCAATACACAGATCTCCCAGACTTTTTACACACTGAGCCCACTGTCCTAATGGGTGACCTGAATACTAGACACAAGAAATTAGGTGACTCCACCACTAACACCAATGGTAGGAGACTTATCTCACTTCTCAGCGCATATGAAGATGTTCAAATTATAGGTAATAATGAACCAACACACATCTATGGCGGGGGTCTAGACAAATGTATTGGCTTTAATCTATCATACACAACTCATAGCTCTGATGTTGTCACTGATCTTATGTCTGACCACAGCCCAATCCAAGCTAGTATACATGTAGCCAATGACACCCCCACTGGTGGTAAACTCAACAGACGTAGAATCACAGTCAAGCAAGAACATGAAAGCCAGTTCATAGACTTCATCCATGACTGGTACAAGGACTACAAGCCTGACAATTACCAAAGTTTCCATGACGATCTGATAGATAGGACTTATGTATACTTCACCAACAATGCCTCCACCAAAAAAAGGAGAAAACGTGGTCAGCATAATGGGAACAGGCAACAGCAGTGCTATAATGACCCTGAGCTGAAAAAACTCAGGGCTAGGGTCAGGAGGGTGGGTAAGGGTTACAGACAATTTAGAACACCTCAAATGTTACAATTGTATCAAGCTTCCCTTGCTGCTGTCAGGGAACGTGTAAACGAACTCAGACAAAATGCATGGGAGACATATGTCAACAGCCTGAACCAACACACATCCCTCAGCAAAGCCTGGAAAGACATAAACATAATCAGAGGTAAAAACAGAAGACACGTCTCCCATCCAAACCCTCTGCAAAAGTCGAATGAGCTAATAACAAAGTGGGCTCATGTGTCGAGCTATGACATGTTACCAGCTAGGACTCGGGGACTCCTTGATGCGAAGTCTGTAGAGAGAAGTAATCTTATTAGCTTTATGCTGGGCAAACAGCACGATGAGTGTGATGTTCCATATACTGAGTGGGAGCTTGACGCCGCCCTCGCCAGGGGTAGGTCTACTTCCCCTGGAGAGGACGGGGTCACCTACAACATCATTAGACTACTAAGGCGCGTGCCAGGCAATCCATTGTTGGTATTGTACAATATGAGTCATGCCGAGGGCCAACTACCCACATCATGGACCAGCAGTATTGTTGTACCAATACCGAAACCAGGACAGCCTGATGCCTTTCGTCCCATATCACTAACCAGCTGCCTGTGTAAAACCTTTGAGAGGATGGTTCTTGGCAGACTCTTATATAGAATCAGAGAACACATGTCTCCTAACATAAATGGCTTCACCCATGGTAAAGGTGTACATAATTGCATCACCACATTCCTAACTGTGCATGGTGATGAAAGGCACAGATACACCACATTTCTTGACCTAAAAGCTGCATTTGATATTGCCAATAGGCAACTGATATTGTACGAACTAGCCAAAATGGATATAGGAGGTAGGCTGTTACACTGGATAAGTGGTTACCTAACCAACAGAAGGGCTGCTGCACTGTTTCAGGGATACAAAAGTGAAGTTAAAGATATGCAACTTGGTACCCCTCAAGGTGGAGTACTTAGCCCCACTTTGTTCAATGTTCTTATGAATGCATTATTAAATTTAATACCAGACAACCCCAGCAATATCTCAATCAGCTATGCTGACGATATTCTTATACATACTAAAACTCATCGTGAAATGCAAACCACCCTGAACCATGTATACGCAGCCTGTGAACACCTCGGTCTTATTATCTCCACTGACAAAACTAAGGTGTTCAACAAACAAGCTGGGAACCGCAAACGCGGCCCCGCCAAGTTCAAGATAGGTAACAACACTATTGACTATGTTTCTTCTTTTAAATATCTTGGTGTTTCCGTCCCTTGTACCCTACCTGCCATACAACAGCTAACCCGCCAATGTACTGACAGACTGAGACCTCTTAGAAGTGTAGCGGGGTACAGCCCGCACTATGGTGCTAATATTAGAATTGTTAAAACAATGTACCTAGGCTATATAAGATCTCTGATAGATTACCACGCACCAGCCCTGGTCATTCGTGACGGGAAAGGCGTTGACAAGCTCGAGAAAATGCAAAATAAAGCCCTCAGAATTATCCTAGGATGTCCCATGAGCACTAAAGTACTTAATATGAGGAAAGAACTAGGTATACCCAGTGTTAAAGATAGAATAATTGAAGTCAACCTCATGATAGCCCTGAGGCTTCTGCGTGGTGATCCTGACAACATTGTTTCCTTAAAATTGCTAGAATGTATGAACCATGGGACTACTGAGTCTAAATGGATCCAAACTACAGCTACACATATGAAGATATTTGGACTAGACCACCTGTACAAAGTTGAGACACAACAGCGCTTCCTGCCACCCTGGCGGACAGTTCCCTTCGATATCACAATACCGACGTATCCGCCTAAAAAATTAATTATACAAAGCATTTATCTCCAACACACTGCCAAATTGAGAGCTCTTGAACACATACACACTCTACAGACTGATGATAATATCACACAGACCATCTACACTGATGGGTCTCTAAACACCGCCTGTGGGAGGGCTGGAAGTGCTATTGTTGTGACTCAACCTGACGGTAATATAATTGAGAAAGGAGTTAGAATTAACAACTGGGCATCCACTCTACAAACTGAATTAGTTGCCATACTCACAGCTATTAAATTCATTGAAACCACTGTTACTGACAGTCTCATCATCACTGACTCTCTATCCTCACTACTTGCCCTTGGTACCCTCGACTCAGGTTGTCACGCTCTTGTCTCTGAAGCCAGACACAAATATGCGTGCCTTGTTGACCGGGGTGTCAGGGTCAAACTGTTGTGGATCCCCTCTCACATAGGCCTCATAAAACATGACAGAGTTGATGCCCTCGCCAAACTCGCGTCTAACAAAGACACCGTTGAATACAATTTGGGTCTGTCAAAAAGAACCCTTAAAACTGTAATTAGGAAAGAACTTATTGATGAGTTTGACGCAAGTAGACAAGTGCAAACAGGCACTAGTCAATCCATAGTTTACCATGATGAGATGTATCAAGTGAAACATGTTTATGGAGTGTTACGAACCCCTCCACCGATTGTCTTCATCTACCTACCCAGCACCACGAGCAACGCCATCTAGGGACGAAACACGAGTATGGCTCGTCTTAGTTACCACTCCCGGGTTTCCCTTCTCCATATCCTGGTTGTTGCGTCACTTCCGCCTCAGTCTACTTTGTCAGCTCCAATTCGAGGAGAGGACACTTCACTCTGGGAAGCGACCACAGGATCACCTATCCTGGAAACCTACGGCACAGTGACTATTTACCGTCTTCTACCATACTCAGCCTTGCTCGTCAGCCATCTCAGCTCCTCACTTAAGTATTTGTAATCTTGTATTGCCTCTCCCCCCTCCACATTGCTTCACTATTGTTTTATGTTTTATTACTATGTATATACTGTTCGTGTTTAGGTTAAGTTTGGTTAAGGGTAGTGTATAAGCTGAATATTTTGTTAAGGAATTTATGGTACTTTATTATATACAACGAAAACTCGCATCCTTTGTCTACCCTTTTTTAGTCCGATTGTCTTTGTTTTTTTTTTGTTGTTACCTGTTGGGATCTGGGTAGACGTATAACTATATTCTAAATCCCCAACTCGTAACAAATGGCGACCGTGACAGGACCCGACCTTAAGTACCATATTCCTTCCTCCCTTGTTACTCAGTGTTAATTACCCCTCCCAGTCACTTCTGTTTACAATTGCTTTACGGTGGTTTAAAGTTTCCTTCATATGTGTGTGCATATATTGGTATTATCGTACAGTAAGAGTGACAGACGTAGGATATTAGGTTCCAAGTGTCATAAGGCTTACCTGTTATTACACGTGGCAGTCGTGTGGTAAGTCTTATCGAGTGTAGGGAAGAATCCGGATCTGTTTAATGCCGTACCCTCACTCCAGAGTAGGCTGTTCCATAGTTACTAGTTTAGAGTGAAGTGATATCTTGGGACGCCCTGCTCTACCAGGACCCCATAATTATAAAGCCTCAATTATTGTTCTTCTCATTATCTCATTCAGGGCTGTTAATCCGGATCTTTATATAAATGCCGTAATACGCCCTACCTCTTTCAAGTATATCAGGGTTGTTAATCCGGATCTTTATATAATGCCGTAATACGCCCTACCTCTTTCAAGTATATCAGGGTTGTTAATCCGGATCTTTATATTAATGCCGTAATACGCCCTACCTCTTTCAAGTCTCTTGTCCTTATCTAAGGATCTTCTCGGAAGAACAATAATCATAAGTGTAATTTCCCTAGGTATAACTTGGTTAGTTTCCGGGACTTTCTGGTTATCCACTGCCGTGATATTTTCTAGGGTTATCCACTTATCTTATCTTTTGACCATTAGTTAATTTATCCTATTTTTATTAACAATGGCCACCTCAGGTTTTGATCTTCAGGATTTTATTGAAAATCCTTCCGTAGCTAAATTACGTGTTAATATCCTGAAGAAAGAATGGAAAGAAATAGCCAACTATTACAATATCCCATTTTCACAGCAACTGACTAAGGAAATGTTAAAAAATCATGTGATTGAAGTGTTGGTTCAACAAGAAGTTTTAAAAGAATCCGCTGTTGACAGATTAACGCCCATGTCCAAGAAACTTCAACCACTATCCACCACCCCTCCTCACTCAGAAGTTGCCTCAGGTCTGGCTAGCCCTCAAGAAGAAACACAACGAATAGACCCCTTAGAACTAGAACGAGCTAGGTTCGAGTTCCAAATCAAAATGAAAGAACTCGAGTTGGAACAGGCCAAGTTGGAGCAGGAGGCCAAGTTGGACCCTGAAGAAAGGATGGAACAGGCCAAGTTGGAACAGGCCAAGTTGGAGGCCAAGTTGGAGCATGAGGGAAGGTTGGAACAGGCCAAGTTGGAGCATGAGGGAATGTCGGAACAGGCCAAGTTGGAGCATGAGGAAAGGATGGAACAGGCCAAGTTGGTGCAGGCGGTTAAACTGAAAGAACTACAGGTGAGAGAGACAGAAGTCACTTTAACATCGGAGTTTAAATCAAAAGAAGTGGCATTAAGAGAGAAACTCGCTGCTTTTAACCCTGCTACTGCTTCTTCCCTTGTTCCCGGGTTTGATGAATCCGATATGGACGGGTCATTTAGGACTTTTGAGAAAATAGCCGCGAAGAATGAGTGGCCAAAGGACCAGTGGGTGTCAGTGTTAGTTCCTAAATTATATGGTAAGGCTCGTAGAGTTTATAACTGTTTAGACCAGACTGATGACTATGATAACGTAAAAAAGAATATCCTCACCTCTTATGCTATCACGCCAGATGGATACCGGCAGAAGTTTCGTAAACTAACCAAACCATTTTCACACACATTTGTTGAGTTTGCTCAAGAAAAGCTTAGGTTTTTTAAGAAGTGGTTAGAGGCTACAGAGACCTCCACATTTCAGGATTTGTTAAATTTGGTAGTCCTGGAGGAGTGGAAAAGCAAGATACCATTTCACATCTTGAAGCATGTGGAGGAGCGTGGAGAGGTTAATTTAGGGCGTGCTGCTGAGCTGGCTGATGCGTATGCTTTGTTGGTGGAGTCACTGGGCAGTAGAGAACGTGGTACTTCCCGACATGTTAGGTCCTCCTCTGATGATAACCTTGGGAACGTGAGTGGTAGGTCGAAAGGTCCCACACCTACTCCCCCCGATGCAACCAAGCTTACTTGTTCTTACTGTAAAATCCCAGGCCATACGATCCAGACTTGTAAACACCCAAAGTGTCGAATTGCTAAAAGTAGTTCCCTGGATCCCAAATCCAAACCAATAGCAAATGCCAATGTGGAAAGGCCCCCATCAGGATCTCTTCTCTTCATTCACCTATGAGGGAAAAATTTCAATCATAGAGGGGTCTCGTTCTTTCCCTATTCGTATACTACGTGATACGGGCGCAGCACAATCTATCCTCCTGTTTAACGTCATTCCTGATATATCTACCGCATTTACAAATGAGAGTGTTCTAATTTCAGATCTCTCGTCCCATTCTTCCTATCCTTTAGCTAAAGTGCACCTCCAATGTCCCTTGATTACTGGGGAAGTGCAAATAGCCATTAGGAAAGACCCAATGCCTGTGTGCGGCATTCATTTATTATTGGGTAATGACTTGGTAGGAGATCTAGTGGTTCCTAACATAAAGACAGTCGACTCTCCCTTACCTGTCAACTCCACCACTGACCTTAAAGAAACTATTCCTCATCTTTTCCCATCTTGTGCTGTCACCCGGTCACAGAGTGTGCGGAATGGGCCCTCTTCATCTAAAACCACCTCCAATATCTTCCTACCCACAGAAGATCTGTACAATAAGACGATTAGTAAGGATGAGCTCGTTAAAGCCCAACAATCTGATCCATCTTTGAATAAACTTCATCATGCAGCAGTTGAGGGTAAAGATTTTAACACCCTTCCGTGTTTTTATTATCATGAAGGGGTTTTGATGAGGGCCTATAGGCCCCCTGAGCTTGCCCATCTAGACACGTGGTCTGAAATACATCAAGTGGTAATTCCAGCTTCAGTCAGACCAGCATTAATTGCCCTTGCCCATGATGGTATTTCAGGACATTTGGGAATCCTGAAAACATATAAAAAGCTCCTCCAACACTATTACTGGCCTGGACTTAGGAAGGATGTGTCACAATACCTAAAATCTTGTCATATTTGTCAAATGGTAGGAAAACCAAATGAAAGTATACCAGCAGCTCCCATTAAGCCCATCCCAGTATTTTCTACCCCATTTGAAAAGATTGTTGTGGATTGTGTGGGCCCATTACCAAAGACTAAGAAGGGAAATCAATTCCTGCTCACAGTTATGGATACCAGTACACGTTATCCTGAGGCTTTTCCCCTTAAAAGCATCACTTCAAAAAACGTAATCAAACATCTTTTGCATCTTTTCACTTCAGTGGGCATTCCTAAAGAGATCCAATCCGATCAGGGCACCAATTTTACGAGCAATCTTTTCAAACAGGTGATGAAAGACCTCAGTGTGGACCATTGTACATCTTCGGCTTACCACCCACAATCCCAAGGTTGCTTGGAACGGTTCCATCAAACTTTCAAATCAATGCTAAAAAAATACTGTATAGAACACCAAAAGGAATGGGATGAAAGCATAGACTTATTACTCTTTGCCATCAGGGAATGTCCCCAGGAGTCATTGGGTTTCTCGCCGTTCGAGTTACTATATGGGAGACAAATTAGAGGACCCCTTAAAATAGTAAAGGAGCAGTGGTTTGACACTCCATCTATTAAGCCCGCAACAGTTTCGCAATACATTGACACTTTACGGGACAAATTAACTGAAGTCCGAACCATTGCTCAGTCAAACTTAAAAAAAGTCCAAGAGAAAATGGTGAAGTCCCAACCTAAATTAGTTAAAAGATCATTTTCTCCAGGTGACAAAGTGTTACTCTTTCTACCCATTCCAGGCTCTCCCCTTAAAAGCAAGTTTACTGGTCCCTATATAGTTGCTAATAAACTATCTCCTCTCAACTATATAGTCCATACTCCTGATCGCAGAAAAGATTCACAACTTGTTCACATTAATCTCATGAAACTTTACCATTCCAGGCAGTCAGAGGAAGACATCCCAGAGGCTGTAAGCCTACCTGTATTGCATACGGTTTTGTCAGGGCCGGAGACAGATGACATGGACCTATTGGAGAATTTAGACTTCCCTCTACCTAAAGAGAACCCTGCTAACAGTCACATACTCAACAATTTGGATGAGTATTTTTCTGTTCTGAATCCATCTCAAGCAAAAGATCTCACTAAGTTATTATCAACATTTCCTAAAGTCACGTCAGACCTCCCAGGGTTTTGCAATATACTTAAACATGATATTAAACTAATCTCAGGTGATGTACAACCCATTAGGCAATCAGCATATCGTCTAAGTCCACAAAAAAAATCGATTATGAAAAAGGAGGTAGATTTTTTGTTAAAGCATAACTTAGCTGAGCCTAGTACCTCCCCCTGGGCTTCACCTTGCCTTCTCATTCCAAAACCCGATGGCACCTTTCGTTTCTGTACAGATTATCGTAAAGTGAACCAGGTCACTGTCTCTGACTCCTACCCTTTACCTTTGATTGAAGATATAATAGACAGCATAGGCTGTGCCCAATTTATCAGTACCATAGACCTGTTGAAAGGATATTATCAAGTAGGACTCACGGATAGGGCAAAAATAATCTCGGCATTTATAACTCCATTTGGTCTTTTTCAATATTTAGTTATGGCGTTTGGCTTTTCTAATGCTCCGGCCACATTCCAGAGGGCCATAAACTACCTTATTCAAGACCTAGGTGGGACGTTCGCCTACCTGGATGACCTGGTGGTGGTGTCGGACAGCTGGGACGAACATCTGGTGCGTTTGGAGATACTGTTTGCACGACTGCAAGAGACTGGATTCACCATAAACCTGGCTAAATCTGCTTTTGGCCGGGCCTCGGTGACTTACCTGGGACATATCGTTGGGCATGGTATGGTGAGACCCAAGGACGCAAACGTTGAAGCCATCTTGTCCTTCCCCACTCCAAGGACGAGGAAGGAACTCATGCGCTTCCTGGGGATGTGCGGCTACTACCGTCGGTTCTGCAGTAACTTCTCCAGCGTGGCCGGACCCCTCACAGACCTTACCAGTTCTGCGGTCCCTTACATCTGGAACCAGAAGTGCGACCAGTCTTTCCACCGCCTCAAAGCCTTCCTTGCCTCTAAGCCTGTAGTCCACCCCCTGACTACACCTTGCCCTTCCATCTGCAAATCGACGCTAGTGGTGTCGGAGTGGGGGCTGTGCTCCTACAACCCGACCCAACCACTGATGTCCTTCACCCTGTGGCATATTACTCCGCCAAGTTGAAAAAACATCAGACCAACTACTCGACCATAGAGAAGGAGGCCCTGGCTCTGGTGTTGGCAATAAAGAAGTTTGAATGTTACCTCCAGTCTTGCCCACAAACAACCCTGGTCTTCACCGACCATAACCCACTCACGTTCATCCAAACCAACAAGACCTCCAACCAGCGAATCCTCCGCTGGGCTCTCCTCACCCAGCCCTATAATCTACAAGTCCGGCACATAAAGGGGGTGGAAAACCTGATTGCAGACTCCTTATCCCGAGCTCCAGTGGAAATGTAGCAGCTACTCTCCAGACGCACCAGGTGATCACCTCCTTCGCGCCCGCGCTACGAAGGTCTTTGGAGGGGGGGTGTGTTACGAACCCCTCCACCGATTGTCTTCATCTACCTACCCAGCACCACGAGCAACGCCATCTAGGGACGAAACACGAGTATGGCTCGTCTTAGTTACCACTCCCGGGTTTCCCTTCTCCATATCCTGGTTGTTGCGTCACTTCCGCCTCAGTCTACTTTGTCAGCTCCAATTCGAGGAGAGGACACTTCACTCTGGGAAGCGACCACAGGATCACCTATCCTGGAAACCTACGGCACAGTGACTATTTACCGTCTTCTACCATACTCAGCCTTGCTCGTCAGCCATCTCAGCTCCTCACTTAAGTATTTGTAATCTTGTATTGCCTCTCCCCCCTCCACATTGCTTCACTATTGTTTTATGTTTTATTACTATGTATATACTGTTCGTGTTTAGGTTAAGTTTGGTTAAGGGTAGTGTATAAGCTGAATATTTTGTTAAGGAATTTATGGTACTTTATTATATACAACGAAAACTCGCATCCTTTGTCTACCCTATTTTTAGTCCGATTGTCTTTGTTTTTTTTTTGTTGTTACCCGTTGGGATCTGGGTAGACGTATAACTATATTCTAAATCCCCAACTCGTAACAGGAGCAAGTAACAAGATCACTAGATTACAAGATGTTGTAACAGCTAGATTTAGGTTAGGATATAAGTACCTTTGGCAGTATGTTCCCCAAGCAGATGTAAACAAAACTAAATGTAAAGTGTGTGGCCATACGTATGGCCACACACTTGAACACTACGTCCTCGACTGTGTGAAGATAGAACCTTTTAGGGACAGGTCCAAGCACACTGTGTGTGAAATGGCACAACACTTCATCTCTAATGGCAAGATAGCCGACATATTAAGATTGTATCCACTTTTTTGCACTTAGTATCTATGTCAGTTCTCATGTACAGAACCAAATACGCAATGTGCTTGAATACCTCCCACGTAAATGTGAATAACAAAGTGTGAGGCCAGACATACTGCCTCACACGCCTGTTCTCACGCATTTGTGAATAAGTTACCCTTTATGTATAGAACTAAACAAATAATGTAAATGAAATACTGTGTAACTTTCAGTGCCATAATATCCTGACAACCGGGGTTAATTATTATGACCCTTTGTAAACCCTACTCTGTAATCCTTTTGCGCTACCGCTCACAGGATGAGTGTGGGGTGCACAATAAAGTAGCCGCTGCAAGCGGCAAAATCAAAATCAAAATCAACCACCACCACCACACACCACTACTATCGCCACCACCACCACCACCACGACCACCACCACACACCACTACCACCACCACACACCACTACTATCGCCACCACCACCAACACCACCACCACCACCACCACCACCACCACACACCACTACTATCGCCACCACCACCACCACGACCACCACCACACACCACTACTATCGCCACCACCACCACCACCACGACCACCACCACCACCACACACCACTACTATCGCCACCACCACCACCACCACACACCACTACTATCGCCACCACCACCACCACCACACACCACTACTATCGCCACCACCACCACCACCACCACTACTAACGCCACCACCACCACCACCACACACCACTACTATCGCCACCACCACCACCACCACCACCACACACCACTACTATCGCCACCACCACACACCACTACTATCGCCACCACCACCACCACCACCACACACCACTACTATCACCACCACCACCACCACACACCACTACTATCGCCACCACCTCCACCACCACCACCAATACTATCGCCACCACCACCAATACTATCGCCACCACCACCACCACCATCACCACCACACACCACTACTATCGCCACCACCACACACCACTACTATCGCCACCACCACACACCACAACTATCGCCACCACCTCCACCACCACCACCAATACTATCGCCACCACCTCCACCACCACCACCAATACCATCGCCATCACCACCACCACACACCACTACTATCGCCACCACCTCCACCACCACCACCAATACTATCGCCACCACCACCACCACCACCACCTCCACCACCAATACTATCGCCACCACCACCACACACCACTACTATCGCCACCACCACCACCACCACCACCAATACTATCGCCACCACCACCACACACCACTACTATCGCCACCACCACCACCACCACCACCAATACTATCGCCACCACCACCACCACCACACACCACTACTATCGCCACCACCACCACCACCACCACCACACACCACTACTATCACCACCACCACCACCACCAATACTATCGCCACCACCACCACCACCACACACCACTACTATCGCCACCACCACCACCACCACCACACCACTACTATCGCCACCACCACACACCACTACTATCGCCACCACCACCACCACCACCACCACACACCACTACTATCGCCACCACCACACACCACTACTATCGCCACCACCTCCACCACCACCACCAATACTATCGCCACCACCACCACCACCACCACCACACACCACTACTATCGCCACCACCACCACCACCACCAATACTATCGCCACCACCACCACCACACACCACTACTATCGCCACCACCACACACCACTACTATCGCCACCACCACCACCACACACCACTATCGCCACCACCTCCACCACCACCAATACTATCGCCACCACCACCACCACCACACACCACTACTATCGCCACCACCACCACCACCACCAATACTATCGCCACCACCACCACACACCACTACTATCGCCACCACCTCCACCGCCACCACCAATACTATCGCCACCACCACCACCACCAATACTATCGCCACCACCACCACCACCACACACCACTACTATCGCCACCACCTCCACCGCCACCACCAATACTATCGCCACCACCACCACCACCACACACCACTACTATCACCACCACCACCACCACCACCACACACCACTACTATCGCCACCACCACACACCACTACTATCGCCACCACCACCACCACCACCACCACCACACACCACTACTATCGCCACCACCACCACCACCACCACACACCACTACTATCGCCACCACCACCACCACTACTATTGCCACCACCACCACCACACACCACTACTATCGCCACCACCACCACCACCACCACCACTACTATCGTTACCACTACTACTATCGTCACCACTACTATCACCACCACCACCACCACCACCACCAATACTATCGCCACCACCACCACCACCACCACACACCACTACTATCGCCACCACCACCACCACCACCACACACCACCACCACCACCACCAATACTATCGCCACCACCACCACCACCTTCACCTGAGATCCCGTGAGGTGATTAAGCAAGGTGTGTAATCCCCTGGCAGGAGGGATACAGCAGTATTCACCTCAGGAGTACCTCGTGTTAATCCCAGGAGGAGGAGACAAGTATCCACAGGTGTACAAGGTCATTTAGCACCTTGTAATTAGTATTCACATCTAAGATTTATGTTAGGTTAGGTAAGGGTTGAGTTGTGTTGGGTTGGTCAGGTCAGGTGAGCTCAAGTTAGGTCAGGTTCGGTTAGGTTCAAATTACTATCAAAAGACGAGTAACAATACATATGCTTACCTTAATATAGCCTATGGTAGTTTTATATTAACAAGAGATTAGTAAATATATAGTCATTTAACTACAGCTTATGGTAGTTTTAAGACTAACAAGGTGATTAACATACGTGTCCCTCCCTCCCTCTAACAAACCACAAGAAAACAATCCACCATTCATTACATAATCTACTACCAATTAATTATCTACCTGTGATAATTAATTACTATCCCCCAGGTAGACGGCATTAGGGATATAAGGATATCATACTAGTGATGTTTCTTGTTATGAAAGTCTTGTTTATTCACGTTTCAATATTCTAGTTGGTTCGTCTGTCTGAATGTCGTGGTGATAACTAGGAGATGCTTTGGTGAGGGAAGGTAGAAGGAAAAATGTTCCTTTGTTTATGGAGGAGCTATTGGTGAAACTACTCCTCAGGGGGGGGGAGGAGCGGGAAGTAATAAGAGGGGAGGGAGAAGAGGGGAGAGGAATATAGGAGGAAGAGGGAGGGAGGGGAGGAGAGGAGAGGAAAAGGAAGGAAGAAGGAATGGGAAATAATAATAATAACAACAACAAAAACAACAACAATAATAATAATAATAACAATAATAATAATAATAATAATAATAATAATAATAATAATAAAATAAAACTAATAATAACAAATAACAATAATAACAATAACAACAATACGTAACACAACATAACAAACTTTTATTATTGTGTCTGAACATTTACCCAGAGACTTTATGTGATTATAAATTATAAATATAGTGAAGAAAAAACTATTTATCATAATAATGAGAATCATCTTTCATCAGAGACCAATTACTTTAAGGAATTACTCTTCTTTATCACAGGCAAGTAGTGTGTGCGTGTGTGTGTGTGTGATTGATTGATGTTATGAGAAAATTTAACGTGGTTGATTCACTACTTTAGGAATACCTACTACTACTAATACTACTACCACCACCACCTGTTGTAAATAACACAGAGACATAGTTATTTATGACACAGGCCACAACACAATGAATCACATGTTAAGGTCACCAACTACCATACAACTGGTTCCGTCAGTGAGAACAAAAACACGACAAAAACAAAAGAATGAAAACCACAAACAACAATCAACAACAAACAACAACAACCAAACAAAAGATATGAAACAAATAAAAGTTACCAAGTGGACTAACAGTTGTATGCGTCTCCTGTCAGGGGGTTGGAGATCGGGGAAGAGAGGAGACTGAGATAGGGAGGAGACTGAGATAGGGAGGAGACTGAGATAGGGAGGAGACTGAGATAGGGAGGAGACCGAGATAGGGAGGAGACCGAGATAGGGAGGAGACTAAGGGAGGGGACTGAGATAGGAAGGAGACTGAGATAGGGAGGAGACTGAGATAGGGAGGAGACCGAGATATGGAGGAGACTAAGGGAGGAGACTGAGATAGGAAGGAGACTGAGATTGGGAGGAGACTGAGATAGGGAGGAGAATGAGATAGGGAGGAGACTGAGATAGGGAGGAGACTGAGATAGGGAAGAGACCGAGATAGGGAGGAGACCGAGATAGGGAGGAGACCGAGATAGGGAGGAGACCGAGATAGGGAGGAGACTGAGATAGGGAGGAGACCGAGATAGGGAGGAGACCGAGATAGGGAGGAGACCGAGATAGGGAGGAGACTGAGATAGGGAGGAGACTGAGATAGGGAGGAGACCGAGATAGGGAGGAGACTGAGATAGGGAGGAGACTGAGATAGGGAGGAGA
>CAUDMG010003141.1:0-40302 GCA_958450375.1 Homarus gammarus | reverse complement strand
GATCGAGTGATTAACTGAGTGAGTGAGTGAGTGACGGGTGGGAGCTATCACGACTGTCACTCTCCCTCCATCACATAGACAGATGAAAAGTCAACGTTGCAGAAACATGTGGTGGATGCAATCCTAGACAAGGTTCTTCAAACTCCAGAGCACGAGCAGTAGATATATTCAATAAGTGGTACAAGACTTGGCGTGATAGCCGACCGATACAGAAGCGGGCACAAGGGACCCCGGGCCGTATGTAGGCCGAGGCTGATCTGAGGGGAGTTGTCTAGCTGGGCAAGGAGAGTTGCTAGACATCACTAGGACAATAAATGAGGTCTTCTAATTACTCGACTAGCGCGGTACAGACATAGTACATCGGGACATAGTAAGTGAACATAGGCATTAGACATAAGCATAGATATCAGACATGCTATAATAATATGTAGTAATACAGACATGTGAATAAATGGTACAATGAATGGTAACAAAGTCCTGCCGTCAGGCGTGTTCACATATCTTGGTACCCACACATCTAAACACCTCCCTCCCCCTTTACGCTCGTAGTGCAATCTCGAGCGGCTAGGGACTCTTTTTCCATGAGTCGGGGGGAGCGGCGAGGGACGATGGGGGGATCAACTGACGACCTTCGTTCCTGGTCTGGGCAAGGGGACACAGGGGACGGGGAGGAAGGTTCGTCACTAGAGGATGGCACTGGGCGGAGATGGCGTCTGTTTCGCCACCACACACGACCACTGGGGAGGCGGACTTGGTACGAACGAGACTCGCCACGGCCCATGACGACCCCGACCTTGTCCCAGCGGTGTGACGTCGGGTCCTGGATTCGTACTTGCTGGCCGACGGTCAACCTGGGAAGGGGGCGGGCGTGGGCGTCATAGTGGCTTGTCACTTGGGCCATCCGGGCAGCCTCACGGCGGTCACACTCGTCCGCCTTGATCTGCCATTCATCTAAGAAGGACTGGGGGTGGGCAGGCACACAAGTACGAAGGGGGCGGCCATACAACACCTGGGCAGGAGAGCGTCCGGCAGGGGTAGGGGTGTTACGGAGTTCTAGTAGGCCCCTGTCGAACTCCTCGCAGTCCAGGTTCCCCGTTGGTGCTGTCTTGAGGATGAGGTATTTTACGGACTTTACCGCTGCCTCGGCGTGGCCATTCGCCTGCGGGTAATGAGGGGAGGTGACGATGTGGTGGACGCCCCAGCGTTCGGCGAAGCTCTTGAACTCGTGGCTATTGAACGGGGGCCCACCGTCGGTTCGGAGGCGGAGAGGCACTCCGACTTCCCGGAAGAAGCGACAAAACATCCGGATGACCCTGGAAGAGGTGGTGTCCCGACCACAGGGAACTACCACGGGCCATCCAGAGAGCCTGTCGGCGACCACCAGGAAAGACTTTCCGGCCACATTAAAGAAGTCGGCGGACACGGACTCAAAGGGCCGCTTCGGGAGGTCTTGTTGCTGGCTGGGCTGGAGTTGCTGGCAAGGCTCACAGGCCTCAACCGTGCTCTTAATATCGGCGTCAATGCCAGGCCAGAAGACGGTCTGACGGGCTCTGCGCCTGGTGGCTTCAACGCCGCGGTGGCTGTCATGGAGGCGGGATAAGGTGCGCCGGCGGAGGGCAGCGGGAACGACGATCCTGGGGCCGTACAACACCAGCTCTCCGTCCGCATAGAGGCTATCCCTTAGCTTCCAGAAGGGGAGGGCGGAGGCGTGAATGTCGTAGGCGAGGAGTTGGATGTATGCCGGGTCTTGAGCGGCGGCGATGCGAAGCTCCTGGAGGGTCCTATCGTCTTCGATGGAGGGCGTCGTCGTCGTCACTAAAGACCGAACGTGAGCCGCGGCTGTGGTACAGTCGACTTCATCTTCAGGTGTGGGGCGACTAACAGGGGCTCGGGAGAGGGCGTCTGGTATGCACAGAAGCTTACCGGCGCGCCACACAGCTGTAAAGACGTAAGGGGCGGTCTTCTCTTTGAGACGTTGGAGGCGAGGATTTTCGATGGCGTCCAACGTGTAGTGATTGAGGATGGGTATGAGCGGGCGATGGTCCGTCATGAGGGTGAAATGCCCTAGGCCGAACAGGTAAAGGCGGCACTTGGCCATAGCCCAGGCGACTGCCAGCATCTCTAGTTCGATGGTGGCGTATCTGGTCTCCGTGTCCGTCAAAAACCTGGAGCTACACTGAACTAAGCGCAGTCTACCCTGGCCGTGATCTTGAAGGAGGGCATATCCGAGGCCGTATAGACGGGAGGCGTCGGTCTGGAGGACCACTGGTAAGGACGGGTCGAAGGGTGCCAAGGCTGGTGGTGACAGCAACGCCTTCTTAACATTCCCGAACGCTAGGTCGTGGTCAGGAGTCCAGAGGAAAGAGCGCTTGGGGCTCATGAGGGGGCGTAGAGGTTGGGCTGATGTGGCGATTTTAGGGAGAAGTCGGCCAGCTGATTTACCAGGCCCATAAATGAGCGAAGGTCGGTCAGGTTCGCTGGAGTAGGGAAGTCCCTGATGGCCTTGACCTTCTCCTCATCAGCTGAGATCCCCTCTGGCGAGATGTTGTAGCCGCAGTAGTTAACTTGGGAGGCGGCGACCACAAATTTCTCTTTGTTCAGGGTGATACCATGGGCACGGCATCTTGTGAGCATCAGATGAACTCGGTTCAAGTGGGCCGGGAGATCATCGTCGAAGAGCAGGATGTCATCTACGACCTTCACGCAGTTGGTGACACCCTGCAGAGCCATATCCCCACGGAGGCAGTACGCATCCCCCGTTGCTGCGAAGCCCATGGGTCCGCGGCGGTGTTGGAAGCGGCCGTGGGGCGTGATGAATGTAGTGAGATGGCGGTCTTCTTCCGCCAGGTCGACTTGCCAGTACCCATGTAGTGCATCCGCCGTGGTAAAGAACTTTGCAGACGGGGTGACGCTGCGGACTGCTTGGATGGGCGTAGGCGATGGATGGGCGGGACGGGAGACCTGCGAGTTGAGATGGGTGAGGTCCACTGTGATGCGAACACCTACAGGCTTGGGTGCCAAGACCATAGGGTGGCACCACTCGGAGGGCTCCTCACCGGCGTGTCTGATGATCCCCTGCTGCACCAGAGAATCGAGCTCTGCCTTCACCTTGTCCCGTAGGGCAAAGGGGATAGGCCTGGGTGTGTGGGTGGCGAAAGGCGTCGCGCCAGGCTTGAGGTGGATTCTCATCGGGGGGCCTGTCATCTTCTTGAGCGGCGTCTTCTGGAGGTCGGACTTGGAGACAAGGACGTCGCTGAACTGGCGAAGGAAGAACTCCCGGGCGGCAGCAGGTGTGGTCATGGCTGAAACAGGTATCTCTGCACACCTGTTGAGGTGTGTCACGGCGAGGATGGGCTTTGGGAACTCGGATGAGACGATGGCCAAGTCCTGACAATGACCACATGACAAGAGAGGGGTTTGGATGCCCTCGTGGACGTGGACTGTGGCAAGGCAAGACTTGGGACCGAGCTGTAATGTTGCCTTGAAGCAACCCAAAGCTGGAGACATCGGGGACCCGTCCGCTGTGAGCACGTCGTTCATGGCTGTGGGTGACAGGCTACTCCTGGGAATGTTGAGGGCGTCCAGGTGTGTTGGTCCAATCACCGTGATGTCCGCGCCCGTGTCAGGTATCATCAGGAGGTTGGGAGAGTTGGTACCGTAGGACAGGCGAACATTGACGGGCTTGGGGGACCTGTCACTCGAGGCATCATCCACGCGTAAGCATCCTTTGTTGTTCTTGGGAGACGGTGAAGAGACGTTTTGACCTGGAGATGGAGGCTTCTTGGTGGACCCGCAACACTTGGCGAAGTGTCCTTGCTTGTTGCAAGCGTTGCATGAGGCCTTGTTGGCGGGACATCGAGGTGTGCGGGGCCAATGGCCTTGAAACCCGCAGTTTCGACATGTACTATCAGCCGCAGGGCACTTTCCTGGACCGTGCTGGCGCTGACAGCTTCTGCAGGATTCGGGAGAAAAAACTGGTGACTGTGACGGGGGCTGTGGAGAGGACGCCGTCTGCATCTGGCGTTGATTCCTCTTGTAGGTGGAGACGGCGTGAACTTGAGATGGCGATGAGTGTATAGCTGAGGCAGCCTCTCTTGTGGCCTCATACGACCTGCAACGGGTGACGAAGTCGGTGAGGGGAGAGGCGGCGTCGAGGGTGAGGAGTTTCTGAAGCAGGTCCTCGTCACGTACACCCATCAGCAAGATCATCTTGAGCTGGATCTCAGCACAGGTTACAGGATCGCCTGTACATAGGTCCACCTCGGCTGCTAGGTCCTTAAGTCGTGCGTAGAAGTCTGAGAATGATTCCCCAGAAGCTTGTTTGCAGGATAGCAGTTCCCTACGACGCAAAGCTTCATTGCGGAGGCCACGGAAATGACTCTGCAAGGCGTCTAAGACCTCTTTCACTGACATGGAGGAGTCAGGGGGAATGGCTAGCGTGTGCTCTAGGAGGCGTTGGACATCGAGGGAAATGCACGATCTTAATTGGATGAGTTGTTTATGAGGGGGCATTCGGTTGAGGTCAGACATGACAGCAAAGTCTTCGAAACGACGTCGCCATTGACGGTATGCTTGATATGTTGCATCAGATTGAAGAGGTGGGGGGCTGGTAACTGAAGACTTGCTGTGCAGGGGTGTGCTCGGGACGGCAAGCGGTGGAGGAGGCACGGAGAGGTCGACGAGAGTTGAGACTGAAGCAGGTGGTTGAGAAGGCACTGAGGTATACCCAAGGGGGCTAGGTGACGTGTGAGGAGGCGTTGTCTGAAGGATAGATGAAGAGGCTGAAGCTGGCGAATTGGTTGTGGCAGCTGGTGAAGTCGTCCTCGTTGCCAGGAATTCCAATAGTCCCAGGAATTTGTGGTTATCAGCTTGGTGTTGTTGTTGAAGTTGAAGACGGTAAGCTGATTCCTCTGACTGTCTTGACAATTCCTCTTGACGTCTTGACAATTCCTCTTGACGTCGTTTTTCCTCCTCTAATTGACGTCTTTGGGCTTCCTTCTCTTGGGAAACTTGTAGGAAGTGAAGTAACTGACGTATATCCTGGCTCCCATCCTTTGAATTTGGCGCGCCCGGCGTGAGGCGTGAGGGGGGGGGGGGTCTGTGAGGCTTCGTCTTCCTCATAATCCTCATCTAAATTTCCCGGCAAATCGTCGTGGTCAGACATCTCGTGTTTGGTATGGTTGCGATGGGAAAGACAAGGAGAATAAGGTGGAGTGCTATGTTTTCGTCAATGTACTTGCCTAAGTGCAGGAACTGGCGGGCAAGTAGAAGAGTATTGACTGTAATATTTGTGAAGTGAGAGGAGGCGTTGGCAGCGGTGTATTCGCCCGGGTGCCCGGGCGAGAGGCTGGTGATGACTCAGTGGGGGGGAGGGAGTCAGTCAGTGGCTTGCGGGCCTACGTGGACGGGGGGTGTATGCCGGAGGTGCTGTCTTGGAGACTGGGCTGAAGGCGTTTCTGCTACCTGTAGGGCCGCAGAGACATAGCAAACAGACATGAAAGGCACTGCACTTCACTTAGGGCACTTCACAAGGTCACAAAGCACTTTAAATCCAGGGGCACTGTGGAGTATATCTTCTGGGCGGGAAACAGAGGAGGCCGGGAGACAGACTAGGCCGGCTTTTGCGACTTGTAAACTGTCGTGTTGGAGCTACTCAACTGCGCCATGTGGTGGATGCAATCCTAGACAAGGTTCTTCAAACTCCAGAGCACGAGCAGTAGATATATTCAATAAGTGGTACAAGACTTGGCGTGATAGCCGACCGATACAGAAGCGGGCACAAGGGACCCCGGGCCGTATGTAGGCCGAGGCTGATCTGAGGGGAGTTGTCTAGCTGGGCAAGGAGAGTTGCTAGACATCACTAGGACAATAAATGAGGTCTTCTAATTACTCGACTAGCGCGGTACAGACATAGTATATCGGGACATAGTAAGTGAACATAGGCATTAGACATAAGCATAGATATCAGACATGCTATGATAATATGTAATAATACAGACATGTGAATAAATGGTACAATGAATGGTAACAGAGTCCTGCCGTCAGGCGTGTTCACATATCTTGGTACCCACACATCTATACAAAACACACGTAAATACTAACCCAAAACGCCAATATTTACACCTGTTTCCCACCTTTGTTTCCCTCCTGCCCGGGAAAATCGAACGTAATGGCTCGTGATTGGTCAGAAAACAAGCAAGTATAGGATGGAAAAACGTGATTGGTCAAAAGAAAATGTATAAGATGGAAACACGTGATTGGTAAAAAAAATAGGTATAGGATGGGGAAAGACGTACGTGATTGGCTGGAAAATGAGTATGAGTAGGACAAAAAACACACGTGATTGGTCAGAAAATAAGCAAGTATAGGATGGAAAAAAGACGTGATTGGCTAGAAAATGAGTATGAGCATAACAGAAAACACACGTGATTGGTTGAAAAACGAGAGTAAACAAAGAAAAACACAGATGATTGGCTGACGAACGGGGTTATAAGGGACAGGAAACACGCAATTGGCTGACGGAAAAAAAACGTAAACATAAACAGCGAAAAGCAAACGTGATTGGATAATAAACGGCATTATAAAGGCCAGCAGGAAGCACGTGATTGGTTGAAAAACGAGTGGGTGGAAAGGCGGAAAACCTGCTGTGATTCGTCAAAAGAACACGCAGGTAAACCAATTATAATGGACGTACAGTGATTATACAGGTCATGCCGAGGTGTGTGTGTGTGTGTGTGTGTGTGTGTGTACATTTTAATTACACTTAAACGTCAGGATTATATCAGTTACCTTCTATACTCTCTCGCTTTTCTCTCTTATTATCATCTACCCTCTCTTATTCCCTTCATCATCACTTATTCTCTCCTCGTTTTCTTATTTTTATCTCCCTATCCACTCTATTCATTATCTCACTCTGTCTCAATACCTTTTTTTAATCTAATTTATCCGTCTCTTCCCTCTTTCACTTATCCATTTACCTTTCATTATCTAGTTTATTCCACCATCCTTATCACCCAATTTATCTCTTCTCTCCCTCTTCCATTTCATTTTCCCCTAGACGTTGGAGCAATATTACCCCACCATACGTCTCGTCTGAGGTAATCTAGGGGAAACTGCCGCTCCCAGGTTCATATTTTATCAGGAAGAGCTGGTAAAGGGAAACATTATCTTAGGCTGGTGCAGTTTTAGGGAAATTCTGTAGTCATCATATAAGGAAGGAGAGGAAGGCTGTAGGGGGATTTTAATGACCCGGATTTATTTTACCTGATAATTGATTTAAACACTCTAATAGAACTTAACCAAACCTAACCTTAATCTAACCGAACCTAAAACAAAGCAAACTAACCCACCCCTCCCTCCAGGTGAAATAAGCCGGGAGGTTAATCTTCAGAGTGGGTTCCAAATTATCGTTTATAAGGTGTAAGTTAATTAATTAGATCCTAGTACTAATAGATCCCCCCCTAATGTAACCCACCCAAGGTAATTAGCACTGGAGGGCAATTAAGCTAATTTCTGTCTATATTATATTTTCTTTATTTTATATATTTGTTTTATTTATTTACGTCTATGATTCCGTTTTATTATTATCATTATTATTATTATTTATTGTTGTATTATTATTGCTTTATTATTATTATTATTATTATTATTATTATTATTATTATTATTATTATTATTATTATTATTATTTATTTCGTGAGATGATATTAATTTTTTGCATGAAGAGGAAAGAAAAATTGAAACACCCTGGAGTCAGGTCTTGGCTGACACGGCTGACACTCAACCATATGTTCCTGACAGCTGACCGGGTCACCCCAAGACACCCTCACCTTACCTATCCTCACGTACACACATTACCTGCCTCTCCTACCTCATGTACACACTAAGTAGTATCCCTCCGTCGTGTGCACCTGTGTGTGTGTGTATAGAGCTGTGTGCGTGTGGCTCCTCATGGCAACAGCATCAAAGGCGGGGTGGAGGGGGGGTGACTGCCTCTACCTTTCATGATTGAGAATATTTCAGCTTACGGCTCTCTTTCATCCCGTGTGTGTGTGTGTGTGTGATCAGCGGCGGCAGCATAAGATTGACGAGCCTGACTGATCATTGATTGAACCTGCTGCGTGTTGTGGTGTGCTGGAGGGAGGGAGGGAGGGAGGGAGGGAGGGAGTGGAGGGAGGGGGGGAGGGAGGTAGCGTGTCACTATTGAGGAATTGCGTTAATTCTTCTGTCCTGTCTCTCTCTCTCTCTCTCTCTCTCTCTCTCTCTCTCTCTCTCTCTCTAAAAAATAAAAACATAAAAAATTCTTACAATACATTTATAAAATTTCATAACACAAACTTCCTCAATCTAGGTAAACAAAAAAACAAAAAAACAAAAGGAAGTTAATGCAAGTGCAATTTCCGTTGTCGTTAAAAAATTAGGAAGAAAAATTAGCGGTAAAAAGTGGTTAGGTCCGCAATGTCCCTGACTAGTAAGAGGCGGGCAATAACGGACACTAACTCCAGGTGGTGTAAGAGCGAAGGTTGAATCTCACCTCAACTCTTTATCAATAACAAGCTGTGTAGGAGGTGTAGTTGGCACCCATTAATAACGGGTTACGTAATGGTGAGATTTTTTTTGGAGGGGGGGAAATGAGGGGGGGTGGGGGAGGGGAGGGGGAAAAGGGGGTGGGGAGGGGGATGGGGAAAGGGGGTGGGGAGGGAGAATGGAGAAAGGGGGGTGGGGAGGGGAGAAAAGGGGGGGGATAGTTTTGGAGAGATAGGGGTTTATTAAATTAAAAACCAGGTTATGTAATGGTGATTTTTTTAAAGCGGTGGGGACAATTTAGAGGGATGAGTTGATTCCATTCAAAACGGGTTGTGTAATGGTGAAATTTTGTCGAGGGGATCGGTGGTGTCATCTCATTAACAACAGGTCGCGTAATCGTGCCGTTGGATGTGTTGGGGGGGGGGGGACAAACTAATTCCATTAATATCGGCTTGTGTAATGGTGATAGTTAGGCGGGAGGGAAGTGACAAACCATTAATAATAGGTTGCATTATGGTGATACTTCCAGGTGGTGTTCCCTCCATTAACATCAACTTGAGATGATGGAGAAGGTATTTCATCCCATTAACAACGGGTTACATACAGGTGATACCCACAATGCACTCTACTAAAACCTGATTACGTAATGGTCAACGCTGCAGACATCCAACATGAAAAAAAAGAACCAGGTCATATAATGGTGATAGTTTATAAACACATCCATTAACAAAGAGTTTATAATGGCGTGAGGTACAGACAGACCAACTAGAAGACAGAGAGAGAGAGACCTTTAAACACCTGTGACGCGGGGGTTAATAAAGCACTATAATGATCCGAGACACGAGGTGAACAAACACACAAAAATAAGCCTTAATCAGAGGTGACATAAAGCCGTGTGAGACATTATACAAACACGAGAGGGGGTGGAGAGGGAGGGGAGGGAAGAGGGGTAAGGGTTAGAGAGGAGGGGAAGGGAGAGGGGATGAGAGAGAGTAGGGGAAATGAAGAGGGATGAAGGAGGAAGGGGAGGGCGATGAGGGAGGGGGGAGAGGAGAGGGGAGGAGAGGGGAGGGGAGGGGAGGGGGAGGGGAGAGGAGAGGGGAGGGGGAGAGGAGAGGGGAGGGGAGGGGAGAGGAGAGGGGAGGGGAGGGGGAGAGGAGAGGAGAGGGGACGGGGAGAGGAGAGGGGAGGGGGAGGAGAGGGGAGGGGAGGGGAGGGGAGGGGAGGGGGAGAGGGGAGGGGAGGGGAGGGGGAGAGGGGAGGGGAGGGGAGGAGGGGAGGGGAGGAGAGAGGAGAGGGAGGGGAGGGGAGAGGGAGGGAGGGAGGAGAGGGGAGGGGAGGGGAGGAGAGGGGAGGGGGAGGGGAGGGGAGGGGAGAGGGAGGGGAGGGGAGGGGAGGGGGAGGGAGGGGGAGGGGAGGGGAGAGGAGAGGGGAGGGGAGGGGAGGGGAGAGGAGAGGGGAGGGGAGGGGGAGGGGAGAGGGAGGGGAGGGGAGGGGGAGAGGAGAGGAGAGGGGAGGGGAGGGGAGGGGGAGAGGGGAGGAGAGGGGAGGGGAGGGGGAGAGGGGAGGGGGAGAGGGGAGGAGAGGGGAGGGGAGGGGAGAGGAGAGGGGAGGAGAGGGGAGGGGAGGGGAGGGGAAGAGGAGAGGAGAGGGGAGGGGGAGAGGGGAGGTAAAGCCATGACACAAAATTCTTGTCAATATGATTAACGTACAAAGAAACAGGTATTGGTAATTTTACAAACCTTTGGTTAGGTTAGCTTTCGTAGGTTAGGATGGGCAGCTTCTAGCATAATTAGGTTGGGTTAGTACATGCCTAAGGATGTTAAGTGTGTTATATCAGGTTTGTAAAAAACTTTTTGCCAATTCAACCTTTTCATGTGGAGAGACTAGAGAGAGAGAGAGAGGCGGAACTTCATCTTCGTCAAGGTTGCTCTGATGAATGGGGCTACGTGATTTGTTGACAACTAGAAACTAAGCTATCTATGGGAGTGTGAAGAGATATTGATTTTTTTTTTATTTTAGATGAAGTATGAGGTGAGCGCAGCTTACACTCCCTCCTTGTCGAATTATTTTTGTTGGTAACTGCACGTACAGTCTCGTTCAAGATTCTTCGAACACTGCTGGAGACAGCTGGCAACTCAAGGCCGTTTGTTTACTATAAGTACGTAGTATAAATAATACGTAACAACAAAGCCCAACCATTAAATTAAGCAACGGGGAACTAAATAACCAATCACCGATCACTTTTACATTTATTCAAAATTTTTACTACGTACTCTAGTAAACAATTGGCCTCGAGTTCCCAGCTGTCTCCAGCAGTGTTCGAAGAATCTTGAACGAGACTGTACATACACCTGAAGTAGGCGAATTGCCTCTTCACTGAGAGTGCCTGAGAGACCATTGGTCTTGTGTCAAGTTACATGTGATGAAGAAAGAAGGCTGTCTTTCTCTCCAAGGAAAATTGTAATTATATTCCGTTTACATTTAGATGAAATTGGATTTGGTGAGAACATCTCAATGGTATTTTTACTATGTGTAATTAAACAAAATGATAAGTATTCATCTATTTTCATCGTTCCCAATACCTATCAATTATAAACTGAATAGCAGCAAGGAAGTAAGTCATATTGCTAGCAGCCACACGGTGTGGATCTCATTACAACCACGAAAGCAGACCTTGGTAAAATGAGATCTGATAGTGAATATGATCAACTGTATGAGGAAGCAAAGGAGTTTACAACCAAACTTGGCATAGTTGTTCCAGAGGCAAACACGCAACAGCATGAAGGATCAGCTCGTAGCAAAGGAGTATAGCGAATATCAAATACCTTGAAAGATAATCTGTCAAACAGCACCCCTGGGAAGCGTTCAAAACATCGAGAGAATGTTCAGAGAAGCAGCTGAAAAGACCAATAAGTTAGAGTTGTAATTCTCAGTAATTGACAAGTGCACAGCTCAATGTGATCGGAGGTTTAGCAATAACACTAATCTTCTACAGTCCATCTCCTCTTTTGATGATCAATCTAAGCAATTCCTTGATGAAGAAAAGCTTGCTTTGTTTTATAAACATTACAGTGAGCACATCGATTCAATTATGTTCTTTTCACAACTGCATTCTGCGAAGGTATTCTTAGATCAGAAGCCTGAGGACCTATTTGATGTGTACCAGAATCTAAATGCCTTACTGATTGTTTTTTTTGAAGTACGTACTCAATTTGTAACGAATACTATTGGCCATTCCGGTTATTACTGCCGGCAATGAAAGATTTTTTCCAGTGTTAAAACGCGTCAAAGATTACCTGAGATCAACAACGGGTGGTGACCGCCTTTCCAGGCTACTTTTAATGGCTAATGAACAGAAAATGGTAAATCATTCTATACGGAAGAACTAGTTGGTAATTTTGCTCGACTGAAGCATTGCCGTTACCCTCTGATGTAAGAACAGTTACAAGCCACTCGCTGTTGACTGAGTATGTCAAAGGTGTATCCTATTCTGAATATTCTGATTTGTTCACTGATAATTTTTTCACTATTTACTTTTGTCAAAATATTAGCTGATACAATTATTTGGTCAATAATTCAAGAGTTGTACTCTAGATGTTTGTAAAGAAAGAGAGAAGTAACAGAGACGTGACGGATCGCCCAAGCAGCTAACGAGCCGAACAGTGGTGAAGAGGATAAAAGTAGAAAAGTAAAAAATAAAGAAAAGTTTGCTTTGTTAGTATTGTTATTGTTCTCTTAATAAAATCCAAAAACAATAATGGATTTATTTATTGCAGCCGTTTACATATACTCTATTTAATGACAATTTAGTAATTAATTATGCAGTCACCACGTCAAAGGTTTGCAAGGTCAATGACAAATACTATGGAGCAGGATTTTGACCCCTACTCTTTGCATGTAATACTTTTATCCTCTTCACTACTGATCGGCTCGTTAGCCGCTTGGGCGATCGGTCACGTCTTTGTTACGCACTGTTGACAAGTACTGGGCCGTCACCGGCTCCTGAATGTACCTGAACCTGCTCCAGTGTTGGTCAAGTTTGGTCTTGAAAGAGCTCACACTCGGTGCCGGCACAACACTCTCTGGTAGATTGTTCCAAGAGTATACAACTCTTACCCCGAAAAAGTTTGCCCTCACAGTTTTCTGGACCTGCAGCTTCTTCAATCTTGAGCTGCGTCCCCTTGTGGGGCGAGCGTCCGCCAGCTTCAAGTAAGGACACTCAACTGAGTAGTGCCCCTTGAGATGCTTATACACCTCAATCAGGTTGCCCCTTGCCCGTCTGTAGGATTAGCTAGGCAAGTTCAGGCGCTCCAATCTCTCAGGGTAGTTGAGGTGCCGAAGTGCAGGCACCAGTCTGGTGGCCCTCCTTTGAACATTTTCAACCAACTGACAGTCCCTAGCATATCTCGGGGACCAGATTGTTAAAGAGGGACGGACCGTCTAGATGTCTGAACGACAACCTTTTTATAAGACCCAGGAATTTCTTTGCCTGATTTACCTTCTTTTCGCAATGGCCCGAGAATTTCAGCTCATTGTCAACATACACTCCTAGGTCCTTCTCACATTCAGTCTCAAATAGTGCAGTTTCTTCATCCCTTTGGAACATATGATACGCCTCCTTACCATTGGTACGCCCCAGGTGCATCGTCTTACACTTTGTGACATTGAATCTCAGCAGCCATTTCTTCGACCATTCTTGGAGCTCACAGATATCCTTTTGCAACTCTTCACTATGGTGTTGCCCCCTCAGCCAAAAAAAAAAAAAAAAAAAAAAAAAATTATATATATATATATATATATATATATATATATATATATATATATATATATATATATATATATATGATAAAATCACACGGGAAAATGGAAACAACGGAGTACCATTTTCCCGTGTGATTTTATCAAGAATTATCTTATCCACGTTTGCATTGTGGATTTTCATAAAATATATATATATATATATATATATATATATATATATATATATATATATATATATATAAATATATATATATGTATGTGTGTGTGTGTGTGCGTGTGTAACCGGTCGGAATTACTGGACTTTAATTTCTCACTTGACTTGGGGTTTATTAAATATTATTAGATGGAAATTGCAGTGGAAGCTCCCCTTTGAGAAAATCCCGAACCAGCACAAGAACACTTAAATTTACTAACAAAATGAATTTTCCGTGACCCGTGGAAGGATAGCGTCAACCAATTAGTTTTACACAGGTGACTCAATTTGTCAATGTCATAGTGAATTAATAGTAGCAATGTTATTAAATGAGGCTTGATTATGAAGGCCCTAACACCAGTTCAACAGCTCTTTATGTTATCTTCCCCCATGACCTCGGTATAGCTTCCATTTGTTAATGTAAGAAATTTACAAAAAATAATGCTCACATTAGCAGCTGCTTGGTACAGAGGCTGAGGGCATTCAGAGCATCGTAAGTATAACTCAAACGTTGCCGTTCCCTAAGTTGTTCTGACAGTTATGGTTCACTGGCGTTGCACTAAATGAGGAAAAAGTCAATACGCAATTGATAAACAATGGAAGGTTAATTCAGTTTTCAAATACCTAAGTAATTTACAGTTACCTCATGAAAAATATTCGTACATTAGGATATGTCTAGGCTGTGATTTATCGTGAATTTGATCCAATCGAAAAAAAAATAAACATTGCCTTTGTGACAGATAATGGGCCTGTGACTCCCCTTCAACGATGCTTATCGTAGGCGAGACAGAAATTCAGGTTGACCCGCAAATAAAATACTATATCTTTGCTCTCGCTGGTCTACAGTAAAGTAAATATCAGGTGCAGTTGACTTCAGAGACCAAATTAACGACTGATGCGACGAAAACAAAGATGAGGATAAAGAGATGTTATTTATAAGTCGTGATGAGGGATATTACCCATTGATGAATATTTGATTTTTTACCAGAGTAAACAATTATGTTGAAATACTGTTAAAGGTTTTCAAGTACACATGGGCTCAAGAACAGAGTAAACAGAGATTAAGGAGCACAGAAAACAGAGGCTCTGGAACACAGTACACAGAGGCTCAGGGATACAGTAAACAGAGGCTCAGGGAAAGTAAACGGAGGGTCAGGATCACAGTAAACATAGGATCAGGTACACAGTAAACAGAGGTTCAAGGGACACATATAACATTAACATTGGAACTACTACTATAGCTCAGTGCCCCTGTTAAGTGCTCGGCGCCGATGATGGCTGGACAGAAGGGCCAGCAGCGGCATAATAACAATCTTTATGGGACAATCTCAGGGCTTTGATGGCCCTCCTTGTGACAAATTACCACATTACCTGCTCACTGCGCCTGATCAAAAGATAACTTCTCTGCTTAATGTGTTTGTGTGGTGGCTACCAAACCTCTTTTAGCCTAACTTTATCTCCTCTAGATCAGTTTAATTTCCACCACACAACTACCATCACAGTTAACATTACTTCCCAAACACACAAACATTTTTTTTCCCTTTACTTAAGTTCCCTGTTGCCAACCATTTACTTTTATCATAGATTTTATCCTTAATTTAGAACAATCATTATTTATCATTATTTCCGTACTGAGAACATGAATTCATCATCAATATTATTCATAATTTATCTATTAACCAGTTTTTAGTTCGGGGTCTTTAGTCTCCACGATAAGAGTATCATCTGTACTGTGTAAAATATTATATTATATTTTACCATTAACTGTTATTCCTTCCTTGTTACTTACAGTTTCTTACACAAATAATATTCTGGGCGGATATTTCGATATATGCAGGTAATGTTCACTATATGCGGGTATTATATCCACTCTTCGCGGGTATTGTCCACTATACCGAATAATATCCGCTATATACGGGTACTGTCTGTCATATGCGGATATTGTCCACTATATGCGGGTAATTACAGTACCCCTATTTAGTATAACATACAGTATATATTAGGTGGAGTTTCATTTTAATTTGTTTGTTTTCGAATTATTTAAGTCATCTATTTGTTGACATCTACCTCATAATAAGTAAATATTATCAAAAATAACATTGAAAAACTCACAAGTAACTTTGTAACACAATTTTTTTTTTTTTTTTATTGGGCACTCCCCTACATCATTGTGTAAGGTGAAGCGCAGAAGCGTTTACAGCGTCCAACAGGGAAGCATGCTAAGTTCATGCTTGCCTTTATGTCTCATGAGTCAAGGGCGTAGAAGCCTGAAGACTCAAGGGCGTAGAAGCCTGAAGAGTCAGTGGTTTATGTCCTCAAGTTATTGGAAGCTCCAACAACTTGTCCCTGAATACAAATTCGCAACTTTCGACTTACAGCAGGTACCTACTTTACTGCTAGGTGAACAGGGACTAATGAGGGCTAGGAAGTATGTCCAAACAACTTCCACCGGCCCGGGTTTGTAACATAATCAAGTCGAGATAATGATACCAATACCACGTGCTGGTCAAGCTCCGAAAGAGTTGTCCGGGGGTCTAGCTAACCTCTGGTCGGGGCTTGACCAGCACGAAAAAAAAAAAAAAAAACACTTTTTGTCTTATATGATTTTGGTGACCTGTGGTGTAATGATCAGCATGCTCGCCTTACAAGCTAGTGGAGCAGGGTTCAATTCCCGGCCAGGGTGAAACTGTAAGAAAGTTTTTTTTTTCTCTACTGTCTACCCAGTAGTAATTGGGAATCTGGATGCAAGTCGATTTGCGGATCATGTTCCGGGGTAATGGTTAGACAGTGCAATTGGCGAGTTGTCCGGTCTTCTCGGACTATTCTTTAACACTGGGTCATGCAAATCATTAACTCAGGGTGTTGTTGTTGTGTTGGCGACAGCTTCTACACCTTAAACCAAATCTCGCCTGGGTGGCCCTAGGGCAAGCCATATTCGTACACGGGGGGCCACCAATTATTATCATATTATATGCGATGCGAGTATTGTCCGTTATATGTAGGTATTGTCCGTTATATGTAGGTATTGTCAGTTATATGTGGGCATTGTCCGTTATATGCGGGTACTGTCCACTATATGCGGGTAATGACAGTAGAATGTATTGTGTGTGGAGAAACTAAAGTATGCATGCAGTAATCTTCTTCTTGTCGTCATGACCTACACAACAGCCAGTCTCTTGTACAGTTTCAAAGGTCCTTGATAACTGAGAGATAGAGACAGTCAGAGAAACAAACAGACAGGTAGACAGACAGAGAAACACACACACACACACACACATATATAGACAGGCATACAGAGAGATATAAAAATACACACACAGAGAGAGAGAGAGAGAGAGAGAGAGAGAGAGAGAGAGAGAGAGAGAGAGAGACAGCAGACCTTTTCAATCTATCTACTTCAGTAAAGATTAATCGCCATTGTGTTTATTTCTTACTAACATCAAGTTGGAATTTCTAGTCACAATTTCTACATCAATAAATTCTAAATAAGCACCGAGTGAAGGGAGTTAAGAAACATAATATAAACAAACAACTTTGCCATGTGTATGTATATAAAGACTCAGTATGATACAGCTCTTAACAACAATATACAACGACAATTATCATACCAAGGTGAAGAGTGAGTGAAAACGGGATATTTCTTATAGCAAATATAAAAATGACACTGATATGGTATACGGCAATAATAATAATAATAATAATAATAATAATAATAATACGACACTTCAACGCTATGAAAACTACGAAGTGTGGACGAACTCTGCCAGTTTTTCATTTCCTTTTCAGCGACTGTCATCCTTGTCACGTGTACAGTCGTGCGCGGCTATCCCAAGACTTTAAATTCATTCTTAACATATTTCTACTGGTCTGTCTGTCACTTCTTAACAACAAGCATAAACTACAACCTTCCTGTTACAACCTCAATATTATAACAATCCCATAACCTTAACAATATAACAACCTCGGTAACAACAATATCAAAATCCCTATTTTTTCAATCATTGTAACCATATGAAGTAATTCACAGGTGTATATAGGTATTACACACACACACACACACACACACACACAGTATCTTGGCCTAGTCGAAATTTCTGCTCACCTGAATCGGATTTCATTTCCATCAGAATATTTTTCAAGACTTTTACCAGAAATCATTAAAACAAATTCTCAAGACACTTCCGGGTCAAACTTGAGGAGTGTGACTTCGCCCACTCGTCCTGTATAACTGTTCACTATATATGTAACCTCAAAACTGAAATACATTACCTAGAGTTCAAAAATGTATAATAAATCAGACTTAAAAATGTATAAAAAAAATTACTTAAAAATGTATAAAAAATAACCTATCCAAGTTTTTATTTCTAATGAATTAAGAGACGTCATGTAAGTGAATAAAATGATAATAAAGTGATGAATAAAAGTGTTGAATAAATAGGTTTGATTTGTGGTGAAATAAAATTGTTCGCCTGGAAAAAAGAGTGGAAGCGTGTGTGCGTGTGTGTGTGTGTGTGTGTGTGTGTGTGTGTGTGTGAGGATGATGATGAAGAATCTTTATATTTTCACCTCACACCAAGTTTGTTTTTTATTTCTATTCGAATGCCGAACTTTTTTCCATGGCTTCAAATACCTTTAAATTACCGAGTGAATCTTTTAACCTGAAAAATTAAAGGTCAGTATATGTGCGTGTGTGTGAGGGGGGGTACGAGCTATGCCCCAGGTGTCTCGTGTCACACACACACACACACACCTTCCCTCATTACACCCAATTCTGTAGTTTTTTTTATTATGAACGGGAGGCGAATAATGACAACAATAAGGTAATGTCAACAACTATGATATTTCGAGAAGAACAAAAAACAAAAAACAATAATACACTTTTATCAATCAAATCATATTTCTGTCATCAATTGTATCATTAAGTGTCTGTCATCAATTTCAATTATATCACGTGTGTGTCTCAGCTATCACGTGTGTGTCTCAGCTATCACGTGTGTGTCTCAGCTATCACGTGTGTGTCTCAGCTATCACGTGTGTGTCTCAGCTATCACGTGTGTGTCATCAATCACGTGTCTCACATATCACGTGTGTCATCAACCATATCACGTGTGTCTCAGCTATCACGTGTGTGTCATCAACCATATCATGTGTCATCAACCATATCCTGTGTCATCAACCATAATACTGTTGATGACACACATGGTATTATCCTGTGTGTCATCAACCATATCATGTGTCATCAACCATATCATGTGTCATCAACCATATCATGTGTCATCAACCATATCATGTGTCATCAACCATATCATGTGTCATCAACCATATCATGTGTCATCAACCATATCATGTGTCATCAACCATATCATGTGTCATCAATCATGTGTCATCAACCATATCATGTGTCATCAACCATATCATGTGTCATCAACCATATCATGTGTCATCAACCATATCATGTGTCATCAACCATATCATGTGTCATCAACCATATCATGTGTCATCAACCATATCATGTGTCATCAACCATATCATGTGTCATCAACCATATCATGTGTCATCAACCATATCATGTGTCATCAACCATATCATGTGTCATCAACCATATCATGTGTCATCAACCATATCATGTGTCATCAACCATATCATGTGTCATCAACCATATCATGTGTCATCAACCATATCATGTGTCATCAACCATATCATGTGTCATCAACCATATCATGTGTCATCAACCATATCATGTGTCATCAACCATATCATGTGTCATCAACCATATCATGTGTCATCAACCATATCATGTGTCATCAACCATATCATGTGTCATCAACCATATCATGTGTCATCAACCATATCATGTGTCATCAACCATATCATGTGTCATCAACCATATCATGTGTCATCAACCATATCATGTGTCATCAACCATATCATGTGTCATCAACCATATCATGTGTCATCAACCATATCATGTGTCATCAACCATATCATGTGTCATCAACCATATCATGTGTCATCAACCATATCATGTGTCATCAACCATATCATGTGTCATCAACCATATCATGTGTCATCAACCATATCATGTGTCATCAACCATATCCTGTGTCATCAACCATATCATGTGTCATCAACCATATCATGTGTCATCAACCATATCATGTGTCATCAACCATATCATGTGTCATCAACCATATCATGTGTCATCAACCATATCATGTGTCATCAACTTAGCGGTGTGTTAATAACCATGAAGCTGAGGGAGACTGATGAACACGTCACCTGAAGAGATAGAGATGAATGTTTACAGGTGAGGTGGTGGTGGTTGTTGTGGTGGCGGTGGTGGTTGTTGTTGTTGTGGTGGTGGTGGTGGTTGTTATGGTTATGGTGGTGGTTGTTGTGGTAGTGGTGGTGGTTGTTGTTGTTGTGGTGGTGGTGGTGGTGGTTGTTATGGTTATGGTGGTGGTTGTTGTTGTGGTGGTGGTGGTGGTTGTCATGGCGGTCCGTGAACACATGAATACACACACACATAATGTTCACTCAGGTGTTCATTTGTACACACACACAAAAGTTCACAGTGTGAGTAATAATTGTAGATATATGAGATGAATATTGCTGTAATATGTAACTCTGTACTATTTACCATTATTGATTCAGGTCTCTGTATTATATGTTATAATCATACTCCCTTTTGTCACTTGAATGTTAGTTCAGACTTTCGGCACATGCGCAGAGAGAGATACCCGGAGAGATTCCAAGACAGGACGCTGTTTCCCGTCTTAACTCCTTTTGTGTGTTTGTCCCAGAAATAGAACTTACGAACTTGACACCAGTGTGTTTCCTTCACCCCTGATTATAAGGATCATCTGGGTCTCCCACAATAATATTCTGATTTAATAAATGGAAAAAAGAAATGAACTACCACCTGCGTCTGAACTCTCCCTGAGACCCTAAATGCTCTTGAGTCCGATAACACAATACTCTAGAGCAGGGGTCACCAAACTTTTTTCACAGTGGGCCGGATAACTGAAAGAATGACGAGCGCGGGCCGCATAATCATTCTGTTCAATACTTGCAAGCCAGAACGAAAGCTCTGGTAACGTCAGAGCGTAGTTTTGAGCTACCACGAGCCGGGGAAGGACTTGGGATCCGGCCCGCGGGCCGTAGTTTGGTGACCCCTGCTCTAGAGGAACAAAATCATCGCACTCAATAAGATGTTCAGTGTTCATATGAAGAATCTAAACTGAACATATCATCTGTTTGACTTTGTTCACTAATTATGATTCTTAATATGATAAATAAAATATGAAGAACATTATTGAAATATTTCCTTCACGAATATAAAATGAATGAGTTCATAATAAGGATGTTTGATACTCTCTCCTGATTGAACGCCAACGCCATGTTCAACGCTAAAGTTCAGCGCCACAGTTCAACGCCATAGTTCAACGCCATAGTTCAAAGCCGCAGTTCAACGCCACAGTTCAATGTCACAGTTCAACGCCACAGTTCAATGTCACAGTTCAACGCCACAGTTCAACGCCATAGTTCAATGTCACCGTTCGACGCCACAGTTCAACGCCATAGTTCAACGCCACAGTTCAACGCCACAGTTCAATGTCACAGTTTAACGCCACAGTTCAACACCATAGTTCAACGCCACAGTTCAACGCCACAGTTCAACGCCACAGTTCAACGCCACAGTTCAACGCCATAGTTCAACGCCACAGTTCAACGCCACAGTTCAATGTCACAGTTTAACGCCACAGTTCAACACCATAGTTCAACGCCACAGTTCAACGCCACAGTTCAACGCCACAGTTCAACGCCACAGTTCAACGCCATAGTTCAATGTCACAGTTCGACGCACAGTTCAACGCCACAGTTCAACGCCATACTTCAATGTCACAGTTCAACGCCACAGTTCAACGCCACAGTTCAACGCCACAGTTCAACGCCACAGTTCAATGCCAAATTCAACGCCACAGTTCACCACCACAGTTCACCACCACAATTCACCACCATAGTTCACCACCACACCAGTTACCACTCACAACACCATTTAACACATAACAATACACAAAAAATAAAAATATCACATCCGACGGAAAGATTCATTAAAAAACATCTCCATTAGCTTTTGTTTTTTGTTGTTGCTTTTTATATCTTTTTTGGTCTTTTTTTATTGATCTGGTTTTTGGAATCGTAGTACAAAAGTATTGATAAAGTGAAGCGTCTATTATGGGTTTAATGTTGTCACTGTAAGGTGTGTGTGTGTGTGTAAATAATCCTTTTGTTTTAAACTTCCGGAGATGATGGTGTATACATAGGAGCTCTTACAAACACATGTACGGGTGTCTCCATGTATTGTATAGTGTATATACACCTGTATATATCTCCATGCCTCTCCTCCTAAACAGACATGAGTGTATACATTTACTCTAACGCTTACACACGTACACATAGAATTACGATCACACACACACACACACACACACGAGGTTAGGTTAACACATGTTGCCCAGGAATGTATTCATGTACCAATCGCTATACTGTTAAGCAATATACGGTGTGATGTGGTTATGATAGCACCACGACAATGATTCCCTGTATTCAAATGACCTTCGTGTACAGAGAGAGAGAGAGAGAGAGTAAATTATCTTATATATTTCTCTCTCTCTCTCTCTCTGGTATATAAAACATCGTTAATTTTTGTTTTACATTCTTCATTTTTTTCATTATCAAGGCGCTAATGTAGGAACTAAGTCTATGGGAGGATTGGCAGAGCTTCTACATTCACACACACACACACACACACACATCCTTGACCACCGAAGGGTCAAGACGTACCTGGCGCTCCTCTCGGAGCAGCCAGGTCAACTGTTATGTTGGCCCATACCAACTCCCTCCCCTGAACCCTTCCTCCCCACCGGAATATCAACATGTTCTCGCCAGAAGTTACTATTTCATTTAGGAAAGGAATGGAACCAGTGTTAAACAGAGGTGAACAGTGGTGAACAGTGCTTAAGTCAGTGAGAACAACTCAACAGTAACAGTGGTACCCAAGTTGACCTTCACACAGTGAGGTCCCAGGTACCCAGTGATAACGGCCCGTGAGACCCAACAACCAGCGATGTGTTAATCCGTCTACGATAGGAAGGCCTGGAACCACACCTCACTCATATAACACCATCTGTGAGGGAATTACTACACCACGTGAGGCCCCTCATAACACAATATGTGAAGGAGTTACTACACCACGTGAGGCCCCTCATAACACCATCTATGAGGGAATTACTACACCACGTGAGGCCCCTCATAACACCATCTGTGAGGAAATTACTACACCACGTGAGGCCCCTCAAAACACCATCTGTGAGGGAATTACTACACCACGTGAGGCCCCTCATAACACCATCTGTGAGGGAATTACTACACCACGTGAGGCCCCTCATAACACCATCTGTGAGGGAATTACTACACCACGTGAGGCCCCTCATAACACCATCTGTGAGGGAATTACTACACCACGTGAGGCCCCTCATAACACCATCTGTGAGGGAATTACTACACCACGTGAGGCCCCTCACAACACCATCTGTGAGGGAATTACTACACCACGTGAGGCCCCTCATAACACCATTTGTGAGGGAACTACTACACCACGTGAGGTCCCTCATAACACCATCTGTGAGGGAACTACTACACCACGTGAGGTCCCTCCTAACACCATCTGTGAGGGAACTACTACACCACGTGAGTTCCTCCTAACACCATCTGGGAGGGAGTTACTACACTACGTGTTTGCTGTTCAACACCTACATTAATCTATATGTTCACTGTATGTTCCTTTACCTTTCTCTAATGAAGGCTTTTGTTAAACCACCAATGTATGTAATAAGTCATTTATGTCCAATGTATATTTTCAGGCTTCGGGCTGCAGAACTTTTTCAATAAACCGTCAATTATTATTATTATTATTATTATTATTATTACACACACACGCACATAGAACACACACATACCTAACCTAACCTAACTCAAAACGTCACCACGGCTAAAAACATCGCATGCAATTTACCAAAGTAACCTAACCTAACCTAACCTAACCAATCTCACTACAGATGATAAGAAACGTAATTAATTAATGACAATACAGTAATTAATATGAATGTCAACAAAAACAGTCAACAAAGGATTAATGATGATGGTGGTAATAACAGCTAATATGGTCCGGTATAATAGTGGTATAGTGCCTCCCTCTAACGGCCTATATGAGTGAGGGTAGTCCGTTATATGTGAAACCTCGATTTAACGGACAGTATCCGTTAAATCGAGGTGTATTATATGAAAGTTTCGCTGTAGTGGGTTGGCGAACATGGCCGAACAACACCTTAGTCGGGGGGGGGGGTGTTGTTGTTAAGGTTTCGAGTATAAAAACAGTAAATTTATATGACTACTTGACAATATACTCCAAAACATAACAACAACAACATTAATAATAATAATAATAATAATAATAATAATAATAATAATAATAATAGTAATAATAATAATAATAATAATAATAATAATAATAATAACAATAATAATAATATGAACAACAATAATAATAATATGAACAACAATAATAATATGAACAACAATAATAATAAGATAATAATATGAACAATAATAATAATAATAGTAATAATAATATGAACAACATAATAATAATAAGTAATAATAATATGAACAACAATAATAATAACAATAATAATAATAAAAGTAATAATATGAACAACGATAATAATAATAAAACATAATAATAACACATAATAATGAACAACAATAATAATAACAATAATAATAATAATAATATAACAATAATAATATAACAATAATAATATGAACAACAAAAAGAACAACAATAATAATAATAATAATAATAATAATAATAATAACAATAATAATATGAACAACAATAATAATATTAATAATAATAATAATAATAATAATAATAATAATAATAACAATAATAATAATGTTACCTCTACAGGGTACATTAATCACTACACACGGTATATTAATAATTAATCTATATACGTTACATTTTTTCCAGTGTTAAGTTACATCAGATATACTGTAGTCGTTTTCCTGGTGTTTTTATTTTATATTTCGACGAGATTTTTGCTGCCTTGTTTCACCTGTGTGTGTGTGTGTGTGTGTGTATTTATTCTCCCAGTAAGAATATAACACACTCACACAGCCTAAGGGATGAATTAATATCAATGGATGTCCAACAGGCCCACAGACAGACACACATTAAGTCTGCCGCAGGACTGTCGTGTGAGGGGGCGAGTGTCACCCACCTTGACAAACCTGGCGAGGCGTGTGTGTGTCAGTAACAGCAAGAGTTACCTGTCCAGCGATACACCAGGTAAGTGCACCTCGGCCACACTCCGGATAAGTGATGAAAACTAACATGTTCTAAGTCGTTGGTGATAAAGAAACATAGATAAAGACAGTAATTATTGTTGTACTCACCATTAGTTTGTTCGGCGTGATGTTAGAGGCGTGAGTGATGACGTGAGCCAGATGATAGAGATGTGCCAACAGTCGGAGTTTGAGGGGGAAGGGAGGAGCCACCACCACTTTATAATGTTCACTCCGCCTGTGAGTTGTGTCACTGTTTAGTCTCTCCCTCCACCTTACGCGAGCGTGTCTGTCACTCACGCTACACTACCTCCTTCACAGAGGCCAAACAAGGTCAATACGCACTACTAATAATAACGTGAAGGTATGTGAACACCACTAACATAATGAGACGCGCGTCATCGTGAGGGTTGGCCACACTGGCGGGGCGGGGTAGGGCGGGGCGGGGTAGGCCGGGGTAGGGTAGGGTAGGCCGGGGTAGGGTAGGGTAGGGTGGGGCGGGGCGGGGAGTGCAGGTGGCACAACTGTGGATGTCTTATTTTGCTGGCAAGTTGGCACTTTTGACGAGTGTGTCACATGGAATGATGGGGCGGCGGCGAGCTCAACAGGAATAGCACAGACGAACGCTATTTCTGGTGTATGTAGTGCGCATTGTGGCGAGGCTGCCGGCGGCACGCTCCCACACCCGAGTTTTTGTCGCGCAATAAAGTAATTTAATAAGGAGACAAGAGGACAAGAGATTTAGAGTCTTATGACGAGCAGACGATGTCCCGAGTTCATACTTTGTGCCAATTATGTCACCTGCAACGAGAAAAAAGATAGTATTAATAATGACAACATTTTATGGAAGGTTTCTTCTGTAACATAATTATCACATATTAATTCTACATCATTAATATAATTCATGAACATTATAAATATGATAACAAAGGAGTTATGTAAAGCGGCGCCACACGCGGCCACCTGTCATGTCTGCATCAAAATGAAGATGACGACAACACTTTTTGTCCACTAAATTTTATAAATGGTTCCTCTCATCAGCCGCGTATATGTGTACACCCTTCACACACTCTAATATACTGCTCACGCCTCTAGCCAACCCCTCACCCCTCCCTCCCTCTCTCTCTCACCCAGCTCTTAACACTTCCTCTACCCCTTCTTGTTCACCAACACCCCACTAACTACCCATCACCCCTCCCCTACCACCCCCATCACTCCTACCTCTTCAATACCTCTCCCCATCACCCCCACCCCCATCACTCCTACCTCTTCAATACCTCTCCCCCATCACCCCCACCCCATCACTCCTACCTCTTCAATACCTCTCCCCATCACGCCCACCACTCCTACCTCTTCAATACCTCTCCCCCATCACCCCCACCCACCATCACTCCTACCTCTTCAATACCTCTCCCCCATCACTCCTACCTCTTCAATACCTCTCCCCCATCACCCCCACCCCCATCACTCCTACCTCTTCAATACCTCTCCCCATCACCCCCACCACTCCTACCTCTTCAATACCTCTCCCCCATCACCCCCACCCCCACCACTCCTACCTCTTCAATACCTCTCCCCCATCACCCCCACCCCCATCACTCCTACCTCTTCAATACCTCTCCCCCATCACCCCCACCACTCCTACCTCTTCAATACCTCTCCCCCATCACCCCCACCACTCCTACCTCTTCAATACCTCTCCCCATCACCCTCACCCCCATCACTCCTACCTCTTCAATACCTCTCCCCCATCACCCCCACCCCCACCACTCCTACCTCTTCAATACCTCTCCCCATCACCCCGACCCCCACCACTCCTACCTCTTCAATACCTCTCCCCCATCACCCCCACCCCCATCACTCCTACCTCTTCAATACCTCTCCCCCATCACCCCCACCCCCACCACTCCTACCTCTTCAATACCTCTCCCCATCACCCCCACCCACATCACTCCTACCTCTTCAATACCTCTCCCCCATCACCCCCATCACTCCTACCTCTTCAATACCTCTCCCCATCACCCCCACCACTCCTACCTCTTCAATACCTCTCCCCATCACCCCCACCACTCCTACCTCTTCAATACCTCTCCCCCATCACCCCCACCCCATCACTCCTACCTCTTCAATACCTCTCCCCCATCACCCCCACCCCCATCACTCCTACCTCTTCAATACCTCTCCCCCATCACCCCCACCACTCCTACCTCTTCAATACCTCTCCCCCATCACCCCCATCACTCCTACCTCTTCAATACCTCTCCCTCATCACCCCCACCCCCATCACTCCTACCTCTTCAATACCTCTCCCCCATCACCCCCATCACTCCTACCTCTTCAATACCTCTCCCCCATCACCCCCACCCCCATCACTCCTACCTCTTCAATACCTCTCCCCCATCACCCCCACCCACATCACTCCTACCTCTTCAATACCTCTCCCCAATCACCCCCATTACTCCTACCTCTTCAATACCTCTCCCCCATCACCCCCACCACTCCTACCTCTTCAATACCTCTCCCCCATCACCCCCACCACTCCTACCTCTTCAATACCTCTCCCCCATCACCCCCACCCCATCACTCCTACCTCTTCAATACCTCTCCCCCATCACCCCCATCACTCCTACCTCTTCAATACCTCTCCCCCATCACCCCCACCCCATCACTCCTACCTCTTCAATACCTCTCCCCATCACCCCCACCCCCATCACTCCTACCTCTTCAATACCTCTCCCCCATCACCCCCACCACTCCTACCTCTTCAATACCTCTCCCCCATCACTCCTACCTCTTCAATACCTCTCCCCCATCACCCCCACCACTCCTACCTCTTCAATACCTCTCCCCCATCACTCCTACCTCTTAGGTTAGGTTAGGCTTGGGTAGGTTACATTAGGTGAGGTTTGGTTAGATTAGGTTAGGTTAGGTTAACGTTAGGATTATTAATATTTAGTTGAAATAAGCTGGGGTGTCATATCTTCAGATGATCACAACACTGATCTAGCGGATTTAAGGAGACTAACAAGTGATACAGACACCCAAGTTCTAACCTAACCTAACTTAGCCATACTTGAGATAGACACACACATTCACTCACACTTGTTTTATTATTAAAAATCAATTCTATAATTTAATTAGTTATAGCCATTATAAGGAGCTAATGGTGCAATTGGTGTTATAATGATGCTGTCCTAATGGTGCTGCAGATTACAGCTTGTATAAACCACCTATAAACACCCAGTAGCATCAACATTCAGCCAATCGATCAATGTTTCTATTAACATTCTAACCATTCATCAAAGTCACTGTTAACATTCAGTAAATTCATCTAATATGTCTATGAACATTCTATAAGCCCTGTAGCATCCAGATAAATCTCCAACTACATTCATTCATTTACCTCCTCAACATAACCATCAACATTCAACCATTCATTACTCATCAGTAACATTCAGATAACTGTATCTTGACTGTCAACATTCAGTAAATTGTTAGTGAATAATCAGTTAAATCAGTTTAAATTTCAAGCGTTATCATTAAACCTCCAGCGTTTACTTAAACCTCTAACGTTCACAAAAACCCTTCAACGTTCGCATTACATCTTCAACATTCACCTTAAACCTTCACAATAAACCTCAAGCATTTACGTTAAACCTTTAAAGTTCATATTAAAACTTCATCGTTCACATTAAACCTTTCAACCTTTACATTAAACCTCTAACGTTGACCTCACCCTCCAACGTTGACCTCACCCTCCAACGTTGTTCACCTCACCCTCCATCATCACCAACACTCACATAACCTTCCAAAAGGCTTCACCAGTCAAGCCTCTAACCTCACCGTGTAGGCACTGTGCCACTCATCAGCGGGAGGAGACTGGTAAATGGTCTTAAAATGGCACTAGCAATGATGAAGGGCTCCCGAGTGACATTTTTACTGACTGGAGTATTTATAGGAGATGATTCTAATTAACTCACGTGGATATAGGTTGAGTGATGCCGAAATAGAAACACACACACACACACACACACACACACACACACACCTAGACTTATATTATTTGGTTAACCTGACAGAGATAAATTACACCAGGTGACGTACAGTACAGGTGGTGAGGCCGTGGGTGTCGGGTCTGGTAGATTCGTGTCAAATCTGCAGCAAACTTTTAATGTCTGTGAATTAATTTGACTTGAAAAAAAAAAAGTTGTATTTCTGAGATTTTATTTAATTTAGAATAAAAAAGTCGTTTGAGAGAATTGTTAGTTCGTTTAGAAATTTAGAAAAAAAATGCGTTTCTGATAATTATCTTAGGTTGATAAGCTATAGATCTGGGGTTTTTTAAATTGCAACAGATAATTTAAATAATTTATAATTGTACCTGATGTGACTGTCGAGTAATAACCTCCCGACATCAACTCTCCTGCCAGCCATAACGAGGAGTAATAAACTTTTCCATGACGAATTCATTTGTTTATATTCAACAGTTTAGGTTAGGTTAGGTTAGGTGAGGCAAAGATACACGAAATATTGTTGTGATCAAATGAAGATGACTCTCACGCCCTCTGCCAAGGACACTCAATACGACGACCACTACTAACGATTGCTGACCTTTGAGAGGCAATCAAGAAGGGGAGGAGATGTGGAGAGGAGGAGAGAGGGAGGAGGATAGGTGGATAGGATGATTTGGTTACGGTGGGTGGAGGACGTGGCGTGGTTGGGCTGGGTGGAGGACGTGGTATGGTTGGGCTGGGTGGAGGACGTGGCGTGATGTAGTTGTTGGTTGTGTTAGTTGTGTTAAGATGGGGAAAGAATCACGTGTTTGGACTGGAGTGAGACAGTGGTGGTGGTGGTGGTAGAGGTTATGGTGGTAGAGGTTATGGTGGTAGAGGTTATGGTGGTAGAGGTTATGGTGGTAGAGGTTATGGTGGTAGAGGTTATGGTGGTAGAGGTTATGATGGTAGAGGTTATGGTGGTAGAGGTTATGGTGGTAGAGGTTATGGTGGTAGATGTTATGGTGGTAGAGGTTACGATGGTAGAGGTTATGGTGGTAGAGGTTATGGTGGTAGAGGTTATGGTGGTAGAGGTTATGTTGGTAGAGGTTATGGTGGTAGATGTTATGGTGGTAGAGGTTATGATGGTAGAGGTTATGGTGGTAGAGGTTATGGTGGTAGAGGTTATGATGGTAGAGGTTATGGTGGTGGTGGTGGAAGAGGCTGGGAAGGGAAGACAGATAGTAGGGAGGGGTGACTAAGGAACAGAAGTTTAAGAGGTAGTTATGGTGGGGATTAAGAACGTGATTATGAAGGGTGGGGCGTGTATGAGGTGAGGAAGGAAGGAAGGAAGGAAGAAAGGAAGGCAGGACAGTGGTTATGGGAAATGGGGAGGAGGGAGAGAAGGGTAAGGAGAGGTAAAAGAGTGAAGTTTTCGTTCGCAGTACCTCACCATGCCAAGGTAACCGTTCCCCTGTAAAACACTCCTTCCTATTACTCCTCGAACTCCCTCACATTCTCCCTCCCTCACATTCCTCCACCCTTACACTCCTCTTCCTCCCTCACATTCCTCCTCTCTCACATTCCTCCTCTCTACCACTCTTACTTCCTAACATTCCTCTATTCGCCCACTCCTCCTCCTCCCTTCCACTCCCCCTCCCACATACATTTCCTCCCACTACTTCTCCTTCCCACTCACCACTCCTACACACCCGTCAGTCTGTCACCTCTTGTATGAACTCCCATTTATCAAGACAACCACCACGACCATCACCACATCACAGCACCACGACCATCACCACATCATAGCACCACGACCATCACCACATCACAGCACCACGACCATCACCACATCACAGCACCACGACCATCACCACATCGCACCACGACCATCACCACATCACAGCACCACGACCATCACCACATCACAGCACCACGACCATCACCACATCACAGCACCACGACCATCACCACATCACAGCACCACGACCATCACCACATCACAGCACCACGACCATCACCACATCACAGCACCACGACCATCACCACATCACAGCACCACGACCATCACCACATCACAGCACCACGACCATCACCACATCACAGCACCACGACCATCACCACATCACAGCACCACGACCATCACCACATCACAGCACCACGACCATCACCACATCACAGCACCACGACCATCACCACATCACAGCACTACGACCATCATCACCAATACATATAAACTTACTGTACATACACTTACATACACCCATACTTATATAGAATTACGCAAGTTCTGATGCTGGACGTCAGGACACGGGGGGTCCCTGCCTGAGAGGTAATGTGATGAACACTTGTACACTCGCCCTCCGTCATCTGGTTACTGAAGTATCCTGGAATCTTCTGTGCCTTGTGGGATGCAGTCACTTCGAAACACTTCCCAAGTCACTTTTCCTCTTTATGCATAAAAAAAAGGAAACTTATGACATGAAAATATAAGGAGGGTCAGTGAAGAAGAATACGTGTATGTGAGAGTGAAGGAATGAATGTTCACTGAAGTCTCAGCAACACTGAATGACTCATGACCTTCATCGTCAATACGGTATATAATATCCTCACCAAATTTTAAAAGATTATGACTAGTCGATGGTATAGTGAGACTCGTGCTCCTTCCTGCCTCGCTGGTCCGCTGATCGCACCTGGCCCGGAGAGTGTTGGTGAGCGACGTTTGGCTGTGATAACAGGGCACCTTGTGTGTGTCCCTCCCTGGGATCACTTCTTTACGAAATATGGTATGATGACATTTGTGTTGTCATATCATAGAGGAGTGGTATGGGCCAGTGTGTGACTGTTACCATAAAGTTAAGTTCCTCTCTGAGGAAATGTCGTGTTTGGGGTTCACGATTCTCAACGTCCCCCTAGGTAACACTCAACATACACGCCCACCAGTAAGCAGTCCGACAAAACTCACAAACACATTGGTGGTTTTTTTTTTATTATAATTATGATTTTCTTCAACTTGTGGTTGTGACCGACGGCCACCACTGTACCAGCCTTGTTGACTAAACTACCAACAACGCATGAATCAACCTCCACGAGTCCACAAATTAAGATTCCCGAGGGTTTGTCTCAATACTTTGAACCACTGTGTGGTTTTCCAAGGACATGTGTAGCGGTGCCAGTGTCCATGTGTGAAGAAGCTTCCTGGTGGAAGATGATCAGGAATTACACAAAATTAATTTCCTCGTATACCATGAACAAGAACTATAAGTACAGTAATGTCCACCTGCACATTTTGTTCACTTGTACACTATGTTCTCCTATACACTATGCCCACTTGTACTTTATGACCACCTGTATACTTTGTTTACCTGTACACTATGATCATCTGTACACACAGCCCATCTGTAGACTATTTACACCTGTACACTATGCCCACCGGTAGACTGTGTTCACCTGTACACTATGTTCACCTGTGCACTATGACCATCTATACACTCTGGTAGAGAGGGGAGCGATACGCCGAAAGCATATGTCTCGAAGATAGCGGACTTCAGGGATCTGACAACGTGTGCGAGTTACATACACACCCAGGTATTTTGTCTCATTAACCCAGCCCAAGGGCGTTCCTGATAAGAAAAGGGGTGGAGGTACAACACGAGAGAGAGAGAGAGAGAGTCCCTGGCTCACTGTTACGTTATGACAAAGTTGTTGGTAAGTATATGGTATGGAAATTGTGTTGATACTCTCTCTCTCTCTCTCTCTCTCTCTCTCTCTCTCTCTCTCTCTCACACACACCAACCACAAACAAACAACACATCACAAACAAACAAGCAAGCAACAACACAACACAAACAATAATGACACCACAAAAAACATCATTCTAAAAAACAAACAAAAAAACAAACAAACAATAAAACAAACAAACAAACAATAAAACAAACAAACATACATAAAACAATCAAACAAACATAAAACAATAAAAAAAACAGACCCTCTTCAACAAACCACCACCACCAAGGACTTCACTAACCTACCACCTCCACCACCACCTCCTACAACACTATTTATAATCCCAAAACTTCCCAAAGGTCACTCCTGCCTCGGTGACCTTTGGGGGTTAACACTGCCCACTGGTCTAGATCTGGCGAGAAAACTGCCCCCACCCAAAGGTCACTTGTTGGGTGTCACAAAGCGCCTGCTGGGTGATTTAGGTGAGTCTTCCCCCGCCCTCCCCCATCCCCCCTCTCCAACCCAGGGTCACAGTGTGTAAGGTTAAGGCGTTTGAATTTTAATTAAGTTGATGATGGTATAATGCAGAGGAGGAGGAGGAGGAGAAGGAGAAGAAGAAGAACAACAACAACAAGGCTAGATTACGTTAGGTTACGTTAGGTTAGGTTAGGCTAGATTAGGTTAAGTTAGGTTAGGTCTGGTCAGGTTACATTATGCATGAAGGTATTCATATCAACTCCCCCACAGTCAACCATCACCACCTGCTGCTGCTGCACCTACGGGATCAACTCCCCCACAGTCTACTACCATTACCTGATGCTGCTGCTGCTGTTGCTGCTGCTGCTGCACCTACAGGATTAACTCCCACACAGTCAACCACCACCATCTGTTGCTAATGTTGCAGCTACAGGATCAACTCCCCCCACAGGCCACCACCACCACCTGCAGCTGCACCTACAGGATCAACTCCCCCACAGGCCGCCGCCACCACCACCTGCTGCTGCTGCTGCTGCTGTTGTAGTTGTTGCTGCTGCTGCACCTACAGGATCAACTCCCCCACAGTCCACTACCATCACCTGCTGCATCTACAGATCAACTCCCCCACAGTCCACCACCACCCCCTGCTGTTGCTGCTGCACCTACAGGATCCCCTCCCTCACCAGTCCACCATCACCACCTGCTGCTGCTGCACCTACAGGATCAACTCCCCCACAGTCCACCACCACCACCTGCTGCACCTATAGGATTAACTCCCCCACAGTCCACCACCACCACCTGCTGTTGCTGCTGTACCTACAGGATCAACTCCCCCACAGTCCACCATCACCACCAGCTGCTGCTGCTGCACCTACAGGATCACCTCCCCCACAGTCCACTACCACCATCACCTGTTGCTGCTGCTGTTGTTGCTGCTACACCTAGAGGATCACCTCCCCCACAATCCACCACCACCTGCTGCTGCTGCACCTACAGGATCACCTCCCCCATAGTCCACCACCACCACCTGCTGTTGCTGCTGTACCTACAGGATCAACTCCCCCACAGTCCACCATCACCACCTGCTGCTGCTGCTGTACCTACAGGATCATCTCCCCAACAGTCCACCACCACCACCTGCTGTTGCTGCTGCACCTACAGAATCAACTGCCCCACAGTCCACTACCACCACCTGCTGCTGCTGCTCATGTTGTTGCTGTACCTACAGGATCAACTCCCCCACAGCCCACTACCACCACCTGCTGCTGCTGCTGCTGCTGCTGCTGCTGTTGTTGTTGTTGCTGCTGCTGCTGCTGCACCGACTGGATCAACTCCCCCACAGTCCACCACCACCACCTGCTGCTGCTGCTGGGACTGCTGTTGTTTCTGTTACTGCTGCTGCTGCACCTACAGGATCAACTCCCCCACAGTCCACCACCACCATCCTGCTGTTGCTGCTGCACCTACAGGATCATCTCCCCCACAATCCACCACCACCTGCTGCTGCTGCACCTACAAGATCAACTCCCCCACAGTCCACCACCACCACCTGCTGCTGCTGCTGCTGCACCTACAAGATCAACTCCCCCACAGTCCACCACCATCACCTGCTGCACCTACAGGATCAACTCACCCACAGTCCACCACCACCTGCTGCTGCTGCACCTATAGGATCAACTCCCCCACAGTCCACCACCACCACCTGCTGCTGCACCTACAGGATCAACTCCCTCACAGTCCACCACCACTCTGCAGCTGCACCTACAGGATCAACTACCCCACAGTCCACCACCACCTGTTGCTGTACCTACAGGATCAACTCCCCCACAGTCCACCACCATCACCTGCTGCACCTACAGGATCAACTCACCCACAGTCCACCACCACCACCTGCTGTTGCTGCTACACCTACAGGATCACCTCCCCCACAATCCACCACCACCTGGTGGTGCTGCACCTACAAGATGAACTCCTCACAGTCCACCACCACCACCTGCTGCTGCTGCACCTACAGGATCAACTCCCCCATAGTCCACCACCACCACCTGCTGCTGCACCTACAGTATCAACTCCCCCACAGTCCACCACCACCATCCTGCTGTTGCTGCTGCACCTACAGGATCATCTCCCCCACAATCCACCACCACCTGCTGCTGCTGCACCTACAAGATCAACTCCCCCACAGTCCACCACCACCACCTGCTGCTGCTGCTGCTGCACCTACAGGATCAACTCCCCCACAGTCCACCACCATCACCTGCTGCACCTACAGGATCAACTCACTCACAGTCCACCACCACCTGCTGCTGCTGCACCTGTAGGATCAACTCCCCCACAGTCCACCACCACCAACTGCTGCTGCACCTACAGGATCAACTCCCTCACAGTCCACCACCACTCTGCAGCTGCACCTACAGGATCAACTACCCCACAGTCCACCACCACCTGCTGCTGCTGCTGCACCTACAGGATCAACTCCCCCACAGTCCACCACCACCACCTGCTGCTGCTGCTGCACCTACAGGATCAACTCCCCCACAGGCAGTTGGGATGATAATAGACAGGACGGACAGACTTGAGACAGATTAGAAGGCATTTATAAACAAGTTTAACACCAAATTGACCATAGCTGCGTCAGTGAGGGTTGCTGGTCTGACATCCACCAGCATTAAAAAGTAACAACCTCGCGCGGAAAGAACATCGATGGTCGGTCAGTCGTGTGAGATGGGCCTAAAACTGACTAACGCACATGACGACTATGATGACTTAACACAGGTGATGACTTAAGCGGATGGTGACTAATCTAACCAGAATCAAGGTCACTTCTCTTCATAATATAATTTATCTCGGAATGATCATCGGTGATTCATAATAATTTTTTTTTATGATTTTACCCTCTCCTTATGGCGAATATTTCTTTAACTAATTATTCTAACTTTTATTCTATTCCTTCCTATAGTATACTAGATACTTACAGTACCTAATAACCAGGACCATGATTATAACAACCAGGACCATGATTATAACAACCACGACCATGACTATAACAACCACGAACCATGATTGACAACCACGACCATAATTATAACAACCACGAATATGATTATAACAACGACCATGATTATAACAACCACGACCATGATTATAACAACCACGACCATGATTATAACAACCACGACTATGACTATAACAACCAGGACCATGACTATAACAACCACGAACCATGATTATGACAACCACGACCATAATTATAACAACCACGAATATGATTATAACAACGACCATGATTATAACAACCACGACCATGATTATAACAACCACGACCATGACTATAACAACCAGGACCCTGACTATAACAACCACGAACCATGATTATGACAACCACGACCATAATTATAACAACCACGAATATGATTATAACAACGACCATGATTATAACAACCACGACCATGATTATAACAACCACGACTATGATTACAACAACCACGACTATGATTATAACAAGCACGACCATGATTATAACAACCACGACCATGATTATAACAACCACGACCATGATTATAACAACCACGACTATGATTATAACAACCACGACCATGATTATAACAACCACGACCATGATTATAACAACCACGACTATGATTATAACAATCACGACCATGATTATATCAACCACGACCATGATAATAACAACCAAGACCATGATTATAACATCCACGACTATGATCATAACCACGACTATGATTATAACAACCACGACCATGATTATAACACCCACGACCATGATTATAACAACCACGACCATGATTATAACAACCACGATCATGATTATAACAACCACGACCATGATTATAACAACCACGACTATGATTATAACAACCACGACCATGATTATAACAACACGACCATGATTATATCAACCACGACCATGATTATAACAACCACGACCATGATTATAACAACCACGACCATGATTATAACAACCACGACCATGATTATAACAACCACGACCATGATTATAACAACCACGACCATGATTATAACAACCACGACCATGATTATAACACCCACGACCATGATTATAACACCCACGACCATGATTATAACACCCACGACCATGATTATAACAACCACGACCATGATTATAACGACCGCGACCATGATTACAACACCCACGACCATGATTATAACGACCGCGACTATGGGTATAACACCCATGACCGTGAAATGTAATCTGAGAGTTGCGATGGCGACCTTGCAGCTCACCCCAACAGGTGGAGGCAACGCTACGAATGAGAGAGGTAATGTATAATACGATTTGCTTTCACTTACAACATTACCTGCACTGAATCTGCTTGCCCTGTTACATACGTTGAAGCTACGATATTGCGTTTCACATTACCTTTCCTTGGTCTCCTACCTCACATGCATTGAATTTGTCATATTTCCTGTATTGAATCCCATCATCTTACCTGCACTGAGTCTGTAGCTTCACCAACCTTATCACCTGCACTAAATCTTATTATATCACTTATCTCACCTTCAATTAACCTGCCATATCTGTATACCTTCTCACTTGCCGTTTTATGAGTCATTTCGCTTGCCATCTCGCTTGACATATCAGCCGAAGCTATGGCAATCTCACCCTGTCATCTGCCGTCTCTCGCTCGTGACTTCAATTGCTTCCTCGGTTTTGTTTTCGTGCATTATCAACCATCTCACCTGCCACCATCTGCCACTTCATCTGTCGCCTCACCTGCCATAACCCGCCATTTTATAAGTTATCATCTGCCATCTCACCTCATCCATTTCCCTTGTCTTTCCTGGGAACTTGGTCACCACTCGCTTGTCACACATCATCATCACCAGATTCTCTAACACTCGTAAGATAAATCCATAGATAAAGGAAGTGGAAACGATATTAATCCAATCAATACTATGAAAATATAAAAGCTGATTGGTTACTTACTGTGTTATGAGTGAGTTTTGGGTAAGAAAACTCGAAGACAGAAAACATATATGTTTGAAGAAAGTAAATCAAAAATATGTATAGAATATTATATACTCTCATGTCGGTAAAATATAGCTTCGAAGGGATATCTTTAATAATACCAAGGAGGATTATGTCAGCTATGGTCCAGAGAGTGTCGTTAGGTCAATTGAAAGGTCAAAAGGTTATTGGCAGAAAAGGTGGGATATTGTATTTGAGGCTAAGCAATCGCACTTAGTGAAATTTGAGTATTTGCGCTTGAAGTCACTGTTTACCAGGACAAGTGAATAAATATTTGTCCTGCTTTTGTTCGCATGACCAAAATACGAGTGAGAAACGCAATTTCATTAGTACAGAAGGAATTCCTAATGAGATCAGTTTACCTATGCAAGATAAAACCTGCAGTTGGTCATGTCAAACGGACGGACACGAAACCAGCTTTCATGTTTTATTTGCCGGGGAAGATAAACTGTTCATTAGGTTGTTATTATAAAGTAAAGCACATCATAATCTAGTCAAGTTCTGGATATACTTCGAGGAATTTCGGTGCTCGATAACACAAACTAATGGTGTATGTTAAGTCTAAGAATACTGTATTTATGTATGAGTGGAAGGTTATATACGTTTGTTGTGATGCATATTTGTGTGGGTGTGTTTACGAGTGTCTGTGTGCGTAGGTTGAGTGTGGGTGTGCTAATGTGAGTTGAGTGTGTGCATGTACATTTAAAGATGTACACATTTACGAAAAGTGTGTGTGTGTGTGTGCGCCTGCCTGCCTGCCTGCCTGCCTGCACGGACATGCAGGAATTTGAGAGCTTGGAAATGCAGAGCGAAGAAAAGGAAGGAATTTTATAGCCTCTCTGGGTTGTGTCGGAGTAAGAGTAACGTCCACTGCACTATACCTCGGTAAAGGATGCAAAAAGCAGAGTCGTGTAGCAGCAGCCGCCGTTACCGTAACTTACAAACACGTTTAAAGTGGAAGTACCGTCCCTCACCGACCACAACCACCGTGAGGGGTATACTGCCCCTCCTCACTGTCACTCCTTGTTTCTGTTCGTCGGGGAAATTATAACATCGTGGATAAAATGTTTCAAATCCGTATACAATTTCATATATTTCGTTCCGTCACCAAATATGTAGCGTTAGGTATTCTCTTATCTATAGTGAGATAAGATAAATGGAAAGAGATAATATTTAGCTGATTTTAACGGTAACTTCATGAAATTGAACTCGTGTTATATTTCTTAACAATTTCAATCAACAGAATCTAACCATTAACGAAAGATTTCTTGCCATGGGGGGGGGGGGGGTGGATAGATTACGAGGTTTAAGGTGGTTTCCCCCAGACAAGCAAATCATCTCCCCTCAGACGTGCTAAAGGCGAGCTGCAGAGACTGAGGACGATCCCACAGTGTCCTGGGGGGAAATCCTGAAATGCACCTTAATAGTTCGTGCTGGGGAACGTTATTAGAGTTTTAAACTGTCCTGTGTTGAACTTAATCTACTGCACTGAGCTTATACAGAAAATTAGGGAGAGTTAGTTAATTAGTTGCCAGAGGTACTGTACGTAGAGGACGAACTGCAAACATACATACATACACACACACACACACCGATGACACTCTCCCTCTCTCTCTCTCTCCAACAAACTTTCCACAACTCATCACTTCCCTATCCCTTCCTCCCTCTCTTACGATCTGTTCCTGTCTCGTGTTTCTTTTCTCTCGTCTTGCCTGTACTCGCCTGTTGCTCTCCGGCGCCGAGTATTCAGGAGGTTAATAAAAATTTTATGGTCAAGAGCGTTTGCGTGCTATCGCTGCCAAAACGGTGCTCCGGGGCATTTATCACCAGGCTATTATATATTGATCCAGACATTTAAGGCTTGTGTATCTTGGGTCATTTTGCGTTGAGTTATGAGGCGTTTTGTGTGTGTGTGTGTGTGTGTGTGTGTGTGTGTGTGTGTGTACGCGATACGCACATCATCATGCATCAGGCGGAAGTGAAGACGACAAATACTTACATCAGAATGCTACTCATGTATGTTTCCTGTATTATGCACGTACATACACCCTCTGCTGGAGTCTTGAACAGCCACATGATTTGCCACAGAGCTGATAACCAGGAACATTGTGTGCGCTGAGCCACCTAGGCTTTTTTGGCTTCACTCACACTTGTGCTTTCAGTCGTGTGGTGCCATAAGGCATGCGTGTGGCCGCTCTGGT
>CAUDMG010003140.1:47500-73021 GCA_958450375.1 Homarus gammarus | reverse complement strand
TACGACAGATCGACAGCACTGCCAAAATGATAAGTTGCAGCAACTGTTGCTGCAGGTTCCAGAAAATTTGAAAAAAAAGTAGCTATAGCGCAGGAGGTGGGCGCCTCGAACTGGTTAACTACGTTACCGATAAGGGCAAATGGTTTCAGTCTTAACAAACAAGAATTTACAGATGCCATTGCTCTAAGGTACGGTCGGCCAGTAGAAGGTTTGCCCTCCCAATGCGTGTGTGGCTCTTTCCTATGACGGCGATCACGCCATGGTGTGCAAGAAAGGGGGCTTCATATGCATGAGGCATGACGCGGTAAGGGACCTTACAGCAAATATGTTGAAGGAAATCTGCCGGGATGTCATGGTAGAACCGACCATAGGGTGGTGAGATCTTCCAACATAGGACTTTCAAACACATCTAACGAAGCCCGTGTTGCCGTTCGTGCTCGAGGATTCTGGACGCGAGGACAGCAAGCTTTCTTCGACATCAGGATTTTTGATCCCATGGCCGCATGTCACCATAACATAGCTTTCAATGCTGCACATAGGAGGAACGAGAACGACAAGATAAGGGCATATTGGGAGAGAATCCAAAACGTTGATCAAGGCAGCTTCACTCCTCTAGTGTTCACAACCTCTGGTGGGATGGGACCAAGTGCAAGATGTTTCTACGCCAGACTCTCAGACCGAACAGAAGCAGCAGCCCAAAAGTTATGTTACAGCCTGGATGAGATGTCGACTGTCTTTCTCTCTCCTTCGGTCGGCTTTGCAAAGCCGACTGAAGGAGAGGGACAGGCAGTCGACATCTCATCCAGGCTGTAACGAAACTTCTGGGCTGCTGCTTCTGTTCGGAGATCACCTCCGAGAGTCTGGCGTAGAAACATCTTGCACTTGGTCCCATCCCACCAGAGGTTGTGAACACTAGAGGAGTGAAGCTGCCTTGATCAACGTTTTGAATTCTCTCCCCATATGCCCTTATCTTGTCGTTCTCGTTCCTCCTATGTGCAGCATTGAGAGCTAGGTTACGGTGACATGCGGCCATGGGATCAAAAATCCTGATGTCGAAGAAAGCTCGCTGTCCCCGTGTCCAGAATCCTCGAGCACTGACGTCCACACGGGCTTCGTTAGATGTGTTTGAAGTCCTGTGTTGGAAGATCTCACCATCCAATGGAAGGAGGGTCGGTTCTACCATGACATCCCGGCAGATTTCCTTCAACATATTTGCTGTGAGGTCCCTTACCGCGTCATGCCTCATGCATATGAAGCCCCCTTTCTTGCACACCATGGCGTGATCGCAATCATAGGAAGAGCCACACACGCATTGGGAGGGCAAACCTTCTACTGGCCGACCGTACCTTAGAGCAATGGCACCTGTAAATTCTTGTTTATTAAGACTAGCAGTCATGGTATTGATTTTGACATTAAAACAGTTTATTTGGCCAGAAAATTACAGACACAAAGTGGATAATATGAACAATACTGACATGGCTGATCCAATTAAGAGCCTGAGCTATCTTTGTGGCACCTGATTATATACACGTACAAGTAATATACATTTATCTCAAGGAATTACTATGTAACATATCTATCACCTGGAATAGTACTCGTAACATGGTCTAAGTAAGAACATATGAGAATGTTACCTCGATTATCACTTCGTTAATTATTTTTTTTTACACATACTGTATATATATATATATATATATATATATATTCAACAACCTCACCCCGCCAAGACTAGAACCTACGATCTTATGTGTGTGACTGGGGAATGTTACCTCTAGGCCACCAGGACACTAAATGCAGTCCTAGAATTTGTTATATTTCACACAAAGCCTGTTCATCGAGCTTATGGCGCCGTGAACCTCCAATTGAGGACTACCCATGTCTCTTAGGTGATCAGAGTACGTTTTACCAAATCCGGCTTCGAAACACGAGGTTTCATATATATTTCATTAGCCCATAAAGCACACAGACTTCTACATATAATCAACAACCTCACCCTGCCAGGACTCGAACCCACGATCTTATGTGTGAGACCAGGGAACGTTACCACTAGACCACCAGGACACTAAAAGCAGACCTAGACTTTGTTACATTTCACACAAAGCCTGTTCATCAAACTTATGGCGCCGTGAACCTCCAATTGAGGACTACCCGTGCCTCTTAGGTGATCAGAGTACGTTTTGCCAAATCCGGCTTCGAAACACGAGGTTTCATATATATTTCATTAGCCCATAAAGCGTGCGGACTTCTACATATAATCAACAACCTCACCCCGCCAGGACTCGAACCCATGATCTTATGTGCGTGACCAGGGAACATTACCTCTATAAGCAAAAGTTCTTTAGGCATATCCAGAGCATACAGTGTGTCGTTTACAAGCCAAGGGAAGGGTTCTAAATGTCATGCATGAAACTTATGCTGCCTAGCATAGGTATGTGGATAAGGATAGCATTGTGCGTGAGAGTCGACTCCAACAGAGGGTAATAGTATTCCATCTCATGATCATTAAAAATAGGAGTTAAGTGATACTTCAACTTGGCAATCTGTAGTGCATCAAGAAGAGTCTTCACAGGCACTAGCTTTGCATCCACATGCCCTAACCCTACATCTACTATGCTGTCGATTAATTCGTTTTTATTAGTAATGATATCCTGAACTGAATCTTACGCAGCATGCAAATATTCAGAAAAATATAGGAGCCACTCTAACGTAGGGACTGAATTCTTTAACTTATACACAACCCTCGAAATATGGTTAGACTCCGATATTATCGCATTAACCTTTGATTCTAAAGCAGTAATCGCATGGAATGTCTGAGATTCTGCTTAGATACAGCTTGATCGACAATGTTCATGCTGTCCCCTAACTTAGCTACATCTTTGGCAGTTGCTGTGCCAAACAGAGTGCTTTGGATAAGACCCACAAAATTAAACAAACGCCGCTTTCGTCGTGTTTGAGAACGCACTTTCTTTGCAAGATTGTCCTCAGACGCTGGTATCCTTTTTCCGACAGCGACGAGAAGCTTGTGAAGGGTCCGGAGACGAAGCAGCTGAAGCTCAACAGTTTGTGCAACCATTGTCGATACATTGGGAGCTGAACGGAGATCATCTAGGACTGTCAATGCTGACTGTAGTTGCGCGTCGTCGGTTTCCATCTGACAGGGAAGCTTGAGCAATCCATGCCACTCATACTTGATGTTCACCACGCCCTCTACAATGAGAACGCGTCCAAGGGGTGCAACAAGCGCACCAGGCTTGAGGACTGATGTGGACATGTTTGTCAACACAACGGTGCCACAACACAGTAGGAGCAACTTATTGATGATCCAAGCCATTCTGTAAGAAATTTCATTTGTTTTAATATCTGCTTGCAGAACGAAGCTTCATACAATAATCATTAGGCACACTCTGCTTCTGTACTGTCTGCAAAGAGGTGTCTATAACATCAGCACCATCCGTGGGTAGTAAATGTTCATGGGCCTTCTTAAGACGATCCGCATGCACGACATTTGCGATCTGTGCATTAGGCTTCCAAATTTAAATTTGTTGCCTGCTTCTTTGGCGATAATGCGAAATGGACCCGAAAACTCAGCCGAAAGCTTGGAGTTCCTTTCAGGTTCTCTCACCATTACAGCATCGCCTATCTCTAACACGACAGGTTTAGCGAGCTTATGTTGCTTGACCATCATTTCAGCGGGTGACGCCGCTAAATGTGTTCGTACTTGGCTATGAATATCCGTAAGCACACGGAGTTGTTTTGCCGCGAAATCATCTATATTATAAATAGGGCTTGGCGTGTCTGTAAACACATCATAAGGCAGACGTTTGTCTGTATCATAGACAATGTAGTAGGGTGATTTGCCCGTAGAGCTATTATTATTATTTTTATTTTTTTCATTTATTGGGCACTCCCCTACATCCTTGTGTAAGGTGAAGCGCAGAAGCGTTTACAGCACCCAACAGGGAAGCATGCTAAGTTCATGCTTGCCTTATGTCTTATGAGTTAAGGGCGTAGAAGCCTGAAGAGTCGAGGTTGTAGAAGCCTGAAGAGTCAATGGTTTTTATGTCTAAGCAAGTTATTGGAAGTTCCAACAACTTGTCCCTGAATACGAATTCGCAACTTTCGACTTACAGCAGGTACCTACTTTGTTGCTAGGTGAACAGGGACCAAAGGGACTAGGGAGAGTGTCCAAACAACTTCGCCGACCCGGGAATCGAACCCGTGACATCTTGCTTGCGAGGCAAGAACGGTACCTCTCTACCAACAGCTCCCCGTAGAGCTATTAATCGACCCATTAATAGACGCTGCCACCTGCGGTAACCAATCTTCCCATGTGTATTGTAAATCACACACAATCGGGCGAAGTATCTCCAGGATCTTGCGGTTGGTTCTCTCAACAAGGCCATTAGCCTGTTGATGATAGGCTGTCACAAAACTTTGCTATATTCCATATTGGGCACATATTTGCGCTACTAGCTGATTCTTGAACTCTGTCTCATTGTAGTATATGGACATATGAAATTCATCATTAAGGCATAGGCCACTGATTCGGCTGTTTTATCCTTCAGTGGGACTAAAACCACAAATCTAGAAAAATGATCCACACACACTAGGATGTACGAGGATCCCTGATGACTCCTCGGAAGTTGTAACAAGTCTCTGGCGAGTGTTTCAAACGGATGGTCTGGTGTAGGATATTGTAGAATCGGTGCCGGTGACCTTGTATTACCCTTATGCTGAGTATATGATAAACACTTAGCAATGTGTAATTCTATATCTTTCTTCTTTGTGTTCCAGAAATATTTCTTTCTTATTTCCGCCAAGCACTTGTCGGGTCCTTTGTGACCTGCCTGGGAAACATCGTGGAACAACGTTATAATCGTTTCACACAACGAGTCAGGTACTACTATTTGAGAAACAATACCCTCGGACGTCTTTTTCGATCGATGGAGTAAGTTCTGTCGTAATTCAAACTGACTTAATGGAAGAATTAATTTAGTGAGTTTAATATCCTCTCCCGATTCTAAAGCAAAAATGACTGCTGACCAAAACGGGTGGCGTCGTTGTCATCCTCCAGTTGTGAAAGAGGGAACGTTGATACAGGCATCTGGTGCTATATTTCTAGACAAAGCGTCGGCGACAACATTCGCCGGGGTCAAATTCCTGAATTGTCAGATACCAGCGTGCTAATCTGCCTGATAGATTTCTGTCATGGAACAGTTCTGTTACTGCCGCATGATCCGTAAACACAGTTATCTTATAACCAAAGATCATGTCTTTAAACTTCTTCAGTGCCCACACAACAGCTAACGTCTCCAAATGCGTTACTGAAAAACGTATTTGAGCATCATTAAGTTTACGACTTGCAAAAGCTATCACTCGAAACTTTCCTCTCGAATCCTCTTGCATAAGAACAGCTCCGATTCCTTGTCCAGAAACGTCAGTACACAGAGTGAGAGCTTGAGTGTATTCAGGGAATGCCAGAACAGGGGCATTGGTAAGTGCTATCTTCAATGCCGCAAAGCTGTTTTGGTGTTCAGCATCCCACGCAAATGTTGCATCTTTCTTCAGCAACCTTGTTAAGGGTGATGCCAATGTTGCATAGTTCTTATAAAAGAACGGTAATATCAAGGTAAACCAACAAAACTATGCACTTTGTTACGAACCACGTCATCAATTGTCATGATCTACCTACCCAGCACTACGAAGCACGCCATCTATTGTCCTGATCTACCTACCCAGTACCACGAGCAACGCCATCTAGGGACGAAACCCGAGTATGACTACTCATAGTTATCACTCCGGGGTTTCCCTTCTCCATATCCTGGTTGTTGCGTCACCTCCTCAAAGTCTTCTTCGTCAGCTCCAGTTCCAGGAGAGTTGAGTTCACTCTGGGAAGTGACCACAGGATCACCTATCCTGGAAACCTACGGCACAGTGACTACCTACCGTCTTCTACAATACTCAGCCTTACTCGTCAGCCATCTCAGCTGCGCACTTAAGTATTTGTAATCTTATATTGCCTCCCCGCGTCCACTTGCTTCAAAATTGTTTTATGTTGTATAAATATGTATATACTGTTAATGTTTAGGTTAAGTATGGTTAAGGGTAAATTATAGAAAGCTGAATATTTTGTTAAGGGATCTATGGTACTTTATTATACACAACAAAAACTCTCATCCTTTGTCTACCCTTTTATAGTCCGATTGTCTTTGTTTTTTTTTTGTTGTTGCCTGTTGGGATCTGGGTAGACTTTTAACTATATTCTAAATCCCCAACTCGGAACAAATGGCGACCGTGACAGGACTCAACATTAAGTGCCATATTCCTTCCCCCCTTGTTACTCATTGTTAATTATTCCTCCCAGTCACTTCTGTTCACAATTGCTTTACTGTGGTTTAAAGTTCCCTTCATATGTGTGTGCATATATTGGTATTACCTTACAGTAAGAGTGACAGACGTAGGATATTAGGTTCCAAGTGTCATAAGGCTTACCTGTTATTACACGTGGCAGTCGTGTAGTAAGTCTTATCGAGTGTAGGGAAGTATCCCGATCTGTTTAATGCCGTACCCTCACTACAGAGTAGGTTGTTCCATAGTCACTAGTTTAAGGTGAAGTGATATCTTGGGACGCCCCGCTCTACCAGGACCCCATAATTATAAAGCCTCAATTATTGTTCTTCTCATTTTCTCATTCTGGGTCAATAACCAAGTAACTCAAGGGTTGTTAATCCGGATCTTTATATTAATGCTGTAATACTCCCTTCCTGTTTCAAGTATCTAAGGGTTGTTAATCCGGATCTTTATATTAATGCCGTAATACGCCCTTCCTCTTTCAGGTCTCTTATCCTTATCTAAGGATCTTATCAGAAGAACAATAATCATAAGTGTAATTTCCCTAGGTATTACTTGGTTAGTTTCCGGGACTTTCTGGTTATCCACTGCCGTGATATTTTCTAGGGTAATCCACTTATCTTATCTTTTGACCATTAGTTAATTTATCCTAGTTTTCTTAACAGTGGCCACCTCAGGTTTTGATCTCCAGGATTTTATTGAAAATCCTTCCGTAGCTAAATTACGTGTTAATATCCTGAAGAAAGAATGGAAAGGAATAGCCAACTATTACAATATCCCATATTCACAGCAACTGACTAAGGAAATGTTAAAAAATCATGTAATTGAAATGTTGGTTCAACAAGAAGTTTTAAAAGAATCCGCTGTTGACCGATTAACGCCCATGTCCAAGAAACTTCAACTACTATCCACCACCCCTCCTCACTCAGAAGTTGCCTCAGGTCTTGCTTGCCCTCAAGAAGAAACACAAAGAATAGACGCCTTAGAACTAGAACGAGCTAGGTTCGAGTTCCAAATCAAAATGAAAGAACTCCCGTTGGAGCATGAAGAAAAGTTGGAACAGGCCAAGTTGGAGCAGGAGGTTAGACGGAAGGAACTGCAGGTGAGAGAGATAGAAGTCACCATAACATCGAAGTTTAAATCAAAAGAAGTGGCATTAAAAGAGAAACTAGCTGCGTTTAACCCTGCTAATGCTTCTTCCCTTGTTCCCGGGTTTGATGAATCCGATATGGACGGGACATTTAGGACTTTTGAGAAAATAGCCGGGAAGAATGAGTGGCCTAAGGACCAGTGGGTGTCGGTGTTAGTTCCTAAATTATGTGGTAAGGCTCGTAGAGTTTATAACTGTTTAGACCAGACTGATGACTATGATAACGTAAAAAAGAATATCCTCACCTCTTATGCTATCACGCCAGATGGATGCCGGCAGAAGTTTTGTAAAATAACCAAACCATTTTCACACACCTTTGTTGAGTTTGCTCAAGAAAAGCTTAGGTTTTTTAAGAAGTGGTTAGAGGCTACAGAGACCTCCACATTTCAGGATTTGTTAAATTTGGTAGTCCTGGAGGGGTGGAAGAGCAAGATACCATTTCACATCTTGAAGCATGTGGAGGAGCGTGGAGAGGTTAATTTAGGACGTGCTGCTTAGCTGGCTGATGCGTACGCCTTGCTGGTGGAGTCACTGGGCAGTAGAGAACGTGGTACTTCCCGACATGTTAGGTCCTCCTCTGATGATAGCCTTGGGGGCGTGAGTGGTAGGTCGAAAGGTCCCACACCTATCCCTCCTGATGCAACTAAGTTTACTTGTTCTTCCTGTAAAAACCCAGGCCATACGATCCAGACTTGTAAACACCCAAAGTGTCGAATTGCTAAAAGTAGTTCCCTGGATCCCAAATCCAAACCAATAGCAACCACCAATGTGGAAAGGCCCCATCAGGATCTCTTCTCTTCATTCACCTATGAGGGAAAAATTTCAATCATAGAGGGGTCTCGTTCTTTCCCTATTCGTATACTACGTGATACGGGCGCAGCACAATCTATCCTCCTGTTTAACGTCATTCCTGATATATCTACAGCATTTACTAATGAGAGTGTTCTAATTTCAGATCTCTCATCCCATTCTTCCTATCCCTTAGCTAAAGTGCACCTCCAATGTCCCTTGATTACTGGGGAAGTGCAAATAGCCATTAGGAAAGATCCAATGCCTGTGAGCGGCATTCATTTATTATTGGGTAATGACTTGGTAGGAGATCTAGTGGTTCCCAACATAAAGACAGTCGACTCTCCCTTACCTGTCAACTCCACCACTGACCTTGAAGAAACTATTCCTCACCTTTTCCCATCTTGTGCTGTCACCCGGTCACAGAGTGTGCCAAATGGGCCCTCTTCATCAAATAATATCTTCCTACCCACAGAAGATCTGTACAATAAGACCATTAGTAAGGATGAGCTCATTAAAGCCCAACAATCTGATCCATCTTTGAATAAACTTCATCATGCAGGAGTTGAGGGTAAAGATTTTAACACCCTTCCGTGTTTTTATTATCAGGAATGGGTTTTGATGAGGGCCTATAGGCCCCCTGAGCTTGCCCATCTAGACCCGTGGTCTGAAATACATCAAGTGGTAATTCCCTCCTCAGTCAGACCAGCATTAATTGCCCTTGCCCATGATGGTATTTCAGGACATTTGGGAATCCTGAAAACATATAAAAAGCTCCTCCAACACTATTACTGACCTGGACTTAGGAAGGATGTGTCAAAGTACCTAAAATCTTGTCATATTTGTCAAATGGTAGGAAAACCAAATGAAAGTATACCAGCAGCTCCCATTAAGCCCATCCCAGTATTTTCTACACCATTTGAAAAGATTGTTGTGGATTGTGTGGGCCCATTACCAAAGACTAAGAAGGGAAATCAATTCCTGCTCACAGTTATGGATACCAGTACACGTTATCCTGAGGCTTTTCCCCTTAAAAGCATCACTTCAAAAAATGTAATCAAACCTCTTTTGCACCTTTTCACTTCTGTGGGCATTCCTAAAGAGATCCAAAACGATCAGGGCACCAATTTTACGAGCAGTTTTTTCAAACAGGTGATGAAAGACCTCAGTGTGGACCATTGTACATCTTCGGCTTACCACCCACAATCCCAAGGTTGCTTGGAACGGTTCCATCAAACTTTCAAATCAATGCTCAAAATATACTGTATAGAACACCAAAAGGAATGGGATGAAAGCATAGACTTGTTACTCTTTGCCATCAGGGAATATCCCCAGGAGTCATTGGGTTTCTCCCCGTTCGAGTTAATATATGGGAGACAAATTAGGGGACCCCTTAAAATAGTAAAGGAGCAGTGGTTTGACACTCCATCTATTAAGCCCGCAACAGTTTCCCAATACATTGACACTTTACGGGACAAATTAACTGAAGTCCGAACCATTGCTCAGTCAAACTTAAAAAAAGTCCAAGAAAAAATGGTGAAGTCCCAACCTAAATTAGTTGAAAGATCATTTTCTCCAGGTGACAAAGTGTTACTCTTTCTACCCATTCCAGGCTCTCCCCTTAAAAGCAAGTTTACTGGTCCCTCTATAGTTGCTAATAAACTATCTCCCCTCAACTATATAGTCCATACTCCTGATCGCCTAAAAGATTCACAACTTGTTCACATTAATCTCATGAAACTTTACCATTCCAGGCAGTCAGAGGAAGACATCCCAGAGGCTACCTGTATTGCATACGGTTTTGTCAGGGCCGGAGTCGGAGACAGATGACATGGATCTATTGGAGAATTTAGACTTCCCTCTACCTAAAGAAAACCCTGCTAACAGTCACATTCTCAACAACTTGGATGAGTATTTTTCTGCTCTGAATCCATCTCAAGCAAAAGATCTCACTATGTTATTATCGACATTTCCTAAAGTCACGTCAGACCCCTCAGGGATTTGCAATATACTTAAACATGATATTAAGCTAATCTCAGATGATGTACAATCCATTAGGCAATCAGCATATCGACTAAATCCACAAAAAAGAGAGATTATGAAAAAGGAGGTAGATTTTTTGTTAAAACATAACTTAGCTGAGCCTAGTACCTCCCCCTGGGCTTCACCTTGCCTTCTCATTCCAAAACCCGATAGCATTTTTCGTTTCTGTACCGATTATCGTAAAGTGAACCAGGTCACTGTCTCAGACTCCTACCCTTTACCTTTGATTGAAGATATTATAGACAGCATAGGCTGTGCAAAATTTATCAGTACCGTGGACCTGTTGAAAGGATATTATCAAGTGGGACTCACGGATAGGGCAAAAATAATCTCAGCATTTATAACTCCATTTGGTCTTTTTCAATATTTGGTTATGGCGTTTTGCTTTTCTAATGCTCCGGCCACGTTCCAGAGGGCCATCAATTACCTGATTCAGGACGTAGGTGCGACGTTCACCTACCTGGATGACCTGGTGGTGGTGTCGGACGGCTGGGACGAACATCTGGTGTGTTTGGAAATACTGTTCGCACGGCTGCAAGAGACTGGATTCACTATAAACCTGGCTAAATCTGCTTTTGGCCGGGCCTCAGTGACTTACTTGGGACATATCGTTGGACAGGGTATGGTGAGACCCAAGAACGCAAACGTTAAAGCCATCTTTTCCTTCTCCACTCCAAGGACGAGGAAGGAACTCATGCGCTTCCTGGGGATGTGCGGCTACTACCGTCGGTTCTGCAGTAACTTCTCCAGCGTGGCCGGACCCCTCACAGACCTTGCCAGTTCTGCGGTCCCTTACATCTGGAACCAGAGGTGTGACCAGTCTTTCCACCGCCTCAAAGCCTTCCTTGCCTCCAAGCCTGTAGTCCACCCCCCTGACTACACCTTGCCCTTCCATCTGCAAATCGACGCTAGCGGTGTCGGAGTGGGGGCTGTGCTCCTACAACCCGACCCAACCACTGATGTTCTTCACCCTGTGGCGTACTACTCCGCCAAGTTGGAAAAACATCAGACCAACTACTCCACCATAGAGAAGGAGGCCCTGGCTCTGGTGTTGGCAATAAAGAAGTTTGAATGTTACCTCCAGTCTTGCCCACAAACAACCCTAGTCTTCACCGACCATAACCCATTCACGTTCATCCAAACCAACAAGACCTCCAACCAGCGAATCCTCTGCTGGGCTCTCCTGACCCAGCCCTATAATCTACAAGTCCGGCACATAAAGGGGTTGGACAACCTGATTGCGGACTCCTTATCCCGAGCTCCAGTGGAAATGCAGCAGCTACTCTCCAGACGCACCAGGTGATCACCTCCTTCGCGCCCGCGCTATGGAGGTGTTTGGTGGGGGGGTGTGTTACGAACCACGTCATCAATTGTCATGATCTAACTACCCAGCACTACGAACCACGTGTAGTGATGGGTTGTCAGACCGCAGCTTGCATCTCAGACAGTCCAGTCTTGACCCGACATTAGGGAGGTTAAGTGTAGGGTAACTCTCACGGTTGACCAAGGGTTATAAATCAGCAAGGCTCCCCTTCCCATGTCACACGGCCAACAAACATATAAGAAGGCACCAGCCGACTCTCTCCCAATATACACAATATCCTACACCGTAGAAAGAAGTCCAGACCTGACCTCACATTAGCAAGGTCAAATGTAACCCTCGGAGCCCAACTCAAGGGGCCACAAATCAACCAGGGCCTCTCATGTCACACGGCCCCACCTGATGACTTCTCCAGAAGATACAACTTATAGTCTCTGAAAAAGTCCAGACCTGACCCTACATTAGCGAGGGCAAATGTAAGGAGACCCTTCGCCGACCCCCCCCCCCCCCCCATCAGTTCAACCTGAGGGCTCGCCTCCCAATATATAGGACGTCCTAGTCCTCCCTCAGAGAGAGATACCCGGAGAGAGAGCCAGAGAGGGACAGAGAGAGTGTGTGTCTTGTGACCGAGAAGGGCCAGCTACCACGTCCCCGAGTCCTGCTCGAGAGAAGTCAGGGGCCCGAGGCAAGCCGCCTCCGGTCGCCTCCAGTCGCCTCCGGTTAGGACCGAGACTTCCCTCCGGCGCCCAGCTAAGCAGTCTCCCATAGAGACAACCCAGGACCACCGGCTAGGCCTTCCCCAGGTCACGTGAGTTTTTGTCAGAGCTTTCCATGGGATGAGTTACCTACGTGGGAAGTGTATTCATTTCATGTTCGTGTCCGAGAATCAGTGTCTAGTAATGTAATATGATGTCCTAGTAACGTAAATATAATGTCCTAGTAACTTCAATAGAAGGTGTTATTAATGTGTCCATGTCATGTTCATAATTAATAAAGAGTTGTAACGAAGCCGTGTTTGAGAAGTCGCCCTTAAGACGTAATAGATGTGTATTGACATAGAAGATACGATAAGTGTAAATAACTATCACGGCCACGCTACCAAAATCTTTCTCTCTTTTACTCTCTTCCTAAATATTCTTCCTATATATATATAAATATTCTTCTTGCAAGATTTGTCTCATTACAATGGTGGCAGCGGCTTCCTCGCTTAGTCATTACAATGGTGGCAGCGAACTTAACGTAAACTCACGCCTTCCCTCGGTTAGCCATAACTCCTGGCTCGTCTCATCCTTCATTTAATAGTTTAAGTATTGTCTACAATTGTGTAATAAGTAATTCCTGTGTCTTAGCGTCGTAGCGTGAAAAGTGTCCTAGTGTGTCACCGTTACAGCTCAAGTAAATGTCTCTCGTCGTGGTATGCGCGAATTTTTTCTAGAAATATGTTCAGTGCTTAACGTGATTTCTCAGTGTCCCCCGCGATCTGTGACATTCTCAGTAGCCCAAGTGCAGTTTGAGTGTTGGTCAGTGTTGAACGTAGAAATTGTTTCAGTTATGAAAGCCGTGTCTGTACTAACTGTTATAACTTAACATGTCTTTTAACCTACATCCTCCTCCCTGTCCTAATCCTCACCTCACCCTCCTTACCCTTCCTCCCATCCCTGCCCCGCCGTTCCGTGCCCCGCCCCGCCGTCCCGTGCCCCGCCCCGCCCCGCCGCCCCGCTCCGCCCCGCCCCGCCGTTCCGTGCCCCGCCCCGCCCCGCCCCGCCTCTCACCGTCCAGTGTGACCACCAATCCCCATATGTTTTGTCCTGTGAGTTATGCTTCGAAATTGGTGGTTAGTGTTACTTAATATTGCGATAATTACAGAGCTTCACTCAGTGTGTTTTTATGCAAGTATGATTTGTAATGTACTCTTTGACACGTAGTGATAAATAATATTCAATGTAGTTAGCAGAGCTTCACTCCCCGACCCAGCCTAATGAGAATATTGTCGTGACGGAAACTATAGTTGCCAAACATTGACGTAACGTATAAAGTAAATATTTGTTTTCTTTACGGATACACTTCCAACTAATCCATCATCCGTTTAGGAGTGTTTCTCTGGCAAATATCACACACAGTACAGCCCATGGCTAGCCTGAATCCGACCACAGCACATATAAGAAGAGAAGAAGCAGCGTGAGGAATGCAGCGTGATGAATGCACCACCACACCCGCCACGCACCACCCCACTTCTTTCAAGTCCTACCTGGTCTAAGATTAAGAAGATTTTTTATTTTTCTACTGTAGGAAGTTAAGGAGTGTGGAATGTAGCGCCACACAACGAACCCTGGTGAGCCCAGCCAGGGAGGGATTCACCACTGTGGAAGGTGTAAGACAGGACGGTCTTTGGTCTCCCCGACACTCACGTACGGAGGACGAGGCCTGGTCCACGGAACCTGCCGTACAGTCATCTAAGGAGACGACAGCCCAAGCAGTGGACCCGCTTTCATACCGGCCGGAGGGGGCCGACGGCAGATGAACAGAAAATCGTCTGGAATATGTTGAAAATGATGATGTTGCTGAGAAGAAATGCAGATGGAGCAGAAAAATTCATCTGGAATATGACGGAAAACGAAGATGTATAAAGAAACGCAGACGAACAGAAAAATCGTCTGGAATATGAAGATGAAGAAAGAAACGCAGATGAACAGAAAAATCGTCTGGAATATGAAAATGAAGATGTATAAAGAAACGCAGATGAACAGAAAAATTCATCTGGAATATTATAGAAACCAGGAGGAAGTGAGAAGAAGTCAGATGTGGTGACACGACCTACAAAGTGCGGTATTGAAGAAAGAAAAACGTGCTATGTGAAGACAGAAGACGTCCTGTGCTGACATCAGAAGAAAGTCGACGATAAAAAGGTGGATCATCAGAAGGACCAACCGACTACCGCTGTTGTGCTGCCGGCATTCCTTATTTTCAGATACCAGCTGGATGGAGGACTTGAGCCATGCTGGACCCAACAAATGTACTGATGTTGTTGATGTGTATTAAAAAGATATAACACCCTAACATGTGAAGTAGGAGCATTTTGTATTTTGTATTGAATTCTCTGATTTTTGTTAACATGTACTACAAAGAATGTTTTTTTAAAAGATTAGTCACTTTTTCTATGAGTTCATTTGATCAATGTTTTGTATTACCAAATGCAATGTTGTAGACCTACTACTGAGTGGGACGAATTCTTATTTTGACACGGCCTGGTTAGGCCTGTTTTTGTTTGTAGAATGTGATTTGCAAGTTTGCCTCGGACACCATGCTAGATATGAAGGATCTTTAGATCACTCTATGTTCACTTACTGTGTATGTATTTTATTTTTTTCTCCTGTCATAGAAGCTTTAATCTTGGCGGGAGGTATAGTAAGCTTTGTCAGATCAAACTATGCCAGTAGAAAAACATACATCTCTAGGGTTATAATTTGTAAAATGCAAGGATGCATTATCGCCTCAGGGACTATATTACATACTGCACATGATGTTACTGTCTACTTTAAATGTGTCATCAGTTCTCTGAGCATGAAAGCTTTGGTCTTGGCGGGAGGTGTAGTGATGGGTTGTCAGGCCGCAGCTTGCATCTCAGAGACAGTCCAGTCTTGACCCGACATTAGGGAGGTCAAGTGTAGGGTAACTCTCATGGTTGACCAAGGGTTATAAATCAGCAAGGCTCCCCTTCCCATGTCACACGGCCAACAAACATGTAAGAAGGCACCAGCCGACTCTCTCCCAATATACACAATATCCTACACTGCAGAAAGAAGTCCAGACCTGACCTCACATTAGCCAGGTCAAATGTAACCCTCGGAGCCCAACTCAAGGGGCCACAAATCAACCAGGGCCTCTCATGTCACATGGCCCCACCTGATGACTTCTCCAGAAGATACAACTTATAGTCTCTGAAAAAGTCCAGAACTGACCCTACATTAGCGAGGGCAAATGTAAGGAGACCCTTCGCCGACCCCCCCCCCCCCCCCCCCATCAGCTCAACCTGAGGGCTCGCCTCCCAATATATAGGACCTCCTAGTCCTCCCTCAGAGAGAGATACCCGGAGAGAGAGCCAGAGAGGGACAGAGAGAGTATGTGTCTTGTGACCGAGAAGGGCCAGCTACCACGTCCCCGAGTCCTGCTCGAGAGAAGTCAGGGGCCCGAGGCAAGCCGCCTCCGGTCGCCTCCAGTCGCCTCCTGTCAGGACCGAGATTTCCCTCCGGCGCCCAGCTAAGCAGTCTCCCATAGAGACAACCCAGGACCACCGGCTAGGCCTTCCCCAGGTCACGTGAGTTTTTGTCAGAGCTTTCCATGGGATGAGTTACCTACGTGGGAAGTGTATTCATTTCATGTTCGTGTCCGAGAATCAGTGTCTAGTAACGTAATATGATGTCCTAGTAACGTAAATATAATGTCCTAGTAACTTCAATAGAAGGTGTTATTAATGTGTCCATGTCATGTTCGTAATTAATAAAGAGTTGTAACGAAGCGGTGTTTGAGAAGTCGCCCTAAAGACGTAGTAGATGTGTATTGACATAGAAGATACGATAAGTGTAAATAACTATCACGGCCACGCTACCAAAATCTTCCTCTCTTTTATACTCTTATACTATCAATATTCTACCTATATATATTAATCATCTTCATGTGAGATTTGTCTCATTACACATGCCATCTATTGTTCTGATCTACCTACCCAGTACCACGAGCAACGCCATCTAGGGACGAAACCCGAGTATGACTACTCATAGTTACCACTCCGGGGTTTCCCTTCTCCATATCCTGGTTGTTGCGTCACCTCCTCAAAGTCTTCTTCGTCAACTCCAGTTCGAGGAGAGTTGAGTTCACTCTGGGAAGTGACCACAGGATCACCTATCCTGGAAACCTATGGCACAGTGACTACCTACCGTCTTCTACAATACTCAGCCTTACTCGTTTAGGTTAAGCATGGTTAAGGGTAAATTATAGAAAGCTGAATATTTTGTTAAGGGATTTATGGTACTTTATCATACACAACAAAAACTCTCATCCTTTGTCTACCCTTTTATAGTCCGATTGTCTTTGTTTTTTTTTTGTTGTTGCCTGTTGGGATCTGGGTAGACTTTTAACTATATTCTAAATCCCCAACTCTTAACAACTTCATCAACCGATGTAGGAGTGGGAACTGAGATACAGCTTTAACTTTATCATCAACTCTATGAATGCCGTCATCGTCAACTACATGACCAAGGAAATGGATTCTGGATTTTAAGAACTCACATTTCGAAAGTTTAATCTTAAGAACTGCTGTGGAAAGTTTTTCTAACACTTCACGCAATTTAATGAGATGGGTATCGACATCATTACTGACTACTATGAGATCATCCAAATAAGCACAGACTGTGGTACCTATCAATCCGGCAAACAGGGTGTTGATCATTCTTTGAAATGTCAGTGGGGCATTCCTGAGACCAAAAGGCATACGTAGAAACTCGAAGTGGCCCAGGAGGGTGCTAAATGCTGTAACCTCTTGGGATTGCTGATCGAGTGGTATCTGCCAATACCCGCTAAGCAATTCTAAGTTGATAAACACAGCATTATCCTTGCCTAAGGACTGCAATATATCACTCTAGACAGGCATAGGGTACCTATCCGGGATCGTACATTCAATAACGCGCCTAAAATCAATAAGTGGGCGCCAACCACCATCCTTCTTTGGGACTAGGAATAAAGGGCTATTGAAAGGAGACTTAGAATGCGTAATAACATTCTCATCTAACATACCTTGGACCCTACCCTGAACTACAGTGCGCTGGCTATGTGGTAGTCGGTAAGCTGGTACGTAGATAGGATTTGTGCCCTCCTTTAATGATATGTGATGGGACGTTAAATCTGTCTGTCCTAGCTGTTTCCCTATCAAGGCTACAATGTTTCTGTAGTCAGCAAGCAGCTCTAAGAGTCATGTCTTGCCCTGAGAATGATCAATCACCTTAACATGTGGCGCTATCCGATCTATCCTCTCCTGCCTAGTTTCTTGGGATTGAGAAACAATACTACCAACTGGAAATGGCGTCGGCTGTAATTCAACATTGTTGTGATATACTAGAAACTCACACAAATAACATCCTTCCTTTAATATCATCGGAGCGCCTGTTCTATTTAGACTAGAACGTCTGTCAAACCACCAGGTCTAATCGTGCTCAACGTCGATTCGCAGGACAAACCATTTACCTTGCACCTTTCCGGGAGATATACCACATCAGTCCCAGTGTATACGTCAGGTAATTCCACAGTGGCCTTGGTGAATTCCTCATTCTGATAACGGAGTGTACTTCTGAATACCGCAGGTACAATCTTCCAACTCTTGCTGCTATAATCACGCTGGGAAAGTGAGTGTGAGAGGTCTGGGGCTCACTTCGAGACATTATCGTGTGTGAGGTCTGGGGCTCGCTTCGACACATTATCCGCCTTCCGCCAAATGGGAATGGTGGACAACACTTTCGACGTTGCGGAGAGCAACGGTGCAGAATGACGCTTGGCGTTGTAGGAAACACCCCTAAACGTAATAGCATTATTACGCGGACGAACATCTAAACAATTCGTTCTCAGTATTGGGAGACCAATCAATCCGTCAGCTGGTAAATTAAATTGCTGGACTACATAAAAGTCTGCATAGAAGGGAGTACCACGTCTTGAAAATGTTAGTGGTAAGGTCACCATTCCTGCAATACTCAGCTGCGTGCCGGATACTCCCTCGAGATCGGCGTCAGTAGGTCCCCATAGGAAATCACGGTGAGGGAATCTACGTTGTAACTCCTGATAGGATGTCAAGGCTAAAACATTTGCGCATGCACCCGTATCAATATCCAGAGCCAATCTGACATCTCCCACTCTCACCGGTAGGGACAACACTTCCACTTTAGTGAGCGCCACTATTAATGAGGCTGCCACAGAAGTGTTGTTGGAAGTAGGCACCAATGTACCTATCCTTCCTCGTATTTTGACAGGCGCTGGCCTTCCCCCGACTTCTTATCCTGGTAACGACGCGCTTTAGCGCTTTACGCTGCTGTGTTACCGGGGGTACTTCAGAGTCCACGCTCCTGGCCTTTATCATAATGTCACACTCATCTGTGTTGTGAGATGCTGATCGATGAAATCTACACCACGATCCTGATTTTTGGCCAGGTGGAGACGTAGTCTTGACCGCCTCCATGTACGTCTGTGGCGCTCCCTGCTTCTGCCTAGCGCCTGTGGGGGGGGGGGGGGGTTCTCGCTGGATCTGGAACACCACCACCCTGCAGCTGGTAACAATCATCAATCGTATGACCCCTCTTATTACAATGGTTACATCTCAAATTCAGTCAATACTTGTAACCCTGGTGTTGAGGTGTGACCGGAGCCAACGGCTGCATTGGTTGTTTTCGAGGCAGGCGCCATAGCCTGTGAACTACGTGCTGTCAGAGGTCCAGTCGTCTTTGGTGCCAGCTTGTTAGCTTAATCCACCAGAACAGTAGGCGGAACAAATTCCACTTCATGGGCTCGACCATAGATGGGTCGACGAGCCGCCAACAAAAAACTAACCAACTCTACCAAAGTTTCCACGTCTTCTGCTGATATCTTGCCATCGTTGTCGTACCACTGAGAACCGCGGAAGGTTGCTTCCATGTCCTGTCTGACTTCTCCAGCAATAGAGACAGCCCCCATGGGGGATTCCCCGTGAACCACCGGTGCCAAACGATCAAGCCAGCGAAATATCCATTGCAGCTGGCCCAAGTAGGACCCGGACTCAAAAATACCAATTAGAGCCCATTTAAACTTCTCATAATCGGGGTCCGCCAGGCCATACGCATTCAGGTGCGTACTCCTAAAGGAATTCTGCGGGATATGGGAACGCACGAGCGCGTTCTTATCATAACTATTCGTAATTTTTACGTTGCGCATTGTATTCTCGCATGCCCGGATGAATTGAGATATTCTGTAATCATTCTGACCAGTTGGTTGCATTTATAAAGTTCCTTGCAAGGAATGTAATATGTTTTACTTAGGCCAGACAGGTAAAGATCTTGTAACTAGAATTAAACAACACAAATACAGTGTTAGGACAGGCCAGGAATCCAATGCTCTGTTTGTTCATTTGAGGGATAACAAGCATTGCATTGACTGGGATAATGCCTCCTCAATATTACCATGTAATTCAATTGATAGTAGGAACATCATAGAATCTAGTCTTATTAAACATACCGAAGCATTCAACATGAATTTGAGTAACGGCATGTACAAGCTGGACAACTTTGTAATTAAGAAGATTTGTGATCAGGTGAGAGGGCGGGTCACTGTCCCATCTGACCCAACCACCAACCGTTGTGTGCCATTTAAAGATTAGTAGGGTCATTACCTAATTACCTGACCATTGTGGACCTGGTCTCACCCTCCTCTGTATATATTCATCTTGTTTTGCATTACTCTCTCTAGTCTGTACTCACCCCTGAAGATGTGAATTACACGAAAGCGCTTGGGAACTTCGTGTTTTCTTCTTTCCTGGTGGTTATCAGCATATACCTAGATCACGCGCACCTACAGTGATTTACTTGCATATGTATATATATAGGGGAAGGTGGGGTAAGACGGACCCCTTAAGAAATAAATGGGTCTAGAAGCCACATTTTGATATTTTTTTCATGTTTTAGGGGTTGTGGTGGTAATTTGGGGTCTTATGACTCCAATACACAACCTAGGCACGGTTATTTGAGGGAAAAATTGAAACTATGATTAAAATGTAAAAGTAACTTTTATTGTACCCGAAAAAAAATGACGGGGTAAGACTGACCCCCTGGGTAAGACGGGTCCGTCTTACCCCGTCATTTTTTCGGGTACTTCCTAAGGGTTCATCATAACCCTCGACCAAAAAATAATGAAAACAGATCCTTCCTGGAACAAATTACAAAGAAAACCCTTCTTTCAGCATCCTTTACCCACATACATTTGCTTCTGTGCCCATTTTACACCTGCAGGGATACTTTATAAATATTATGCCAAATTGCCTGATCATTCCTTGCATAGATCACAAACAAAACACTCAATATCATCCTCATCATCCAGTATCACTGCACATTGCTCGTGTGCCCATTTTTTACAATTGGCACAGCAAACCCACCCTTCACCTCTTGCAGAATTTCCAAAGGTGTCACTGCAATACAGGCAGACAGTTCCATCTCCCTCTTCACTCTCGCTGTTGCTTTCATGAAGCCAGGATGGTCCAGCTTTTGCTTGTTGTGTTTTTGGGTTTATCTTCCTTTTTTCACGTCGTAGTTGCTTTGATATGATTGCTGTTTTATTTTTGGCTTCTCTTTCTTTCTGCTTCTTTGCTAGACTGACCTCTTTTTCTTTTTTCTTCTGAATTTCTGTTTCGAGCTCATTCTTGTATGGGGATCCTGTCATGTTGAGGGGTCTCCCTTGAGCCCTAGGTCTTTTCTTTCGTGTCGTTATGGCCACCTTTGGCAAGGGAACAATTTCCTTGGGTGAACTACCTGGCCTGAACAGACTTGGTTTTTCAGGAACAGGAACAGCACATGAGTTTTCCGATATGTCAGCTACTTCCAATTCAGGTTCATTCTCAGTGACCATGATAGGAGGGGCGACATGGTCGTTCAGATCTTCCTCTTCCTGATCAGCATTTAATGGAAAGTCTGTTGGGTGGGCAGGTAAAAATGCAGCTTCTCCGAAAACATGCTTATTCAATGGGCAGATACCGGTTTTCTTAAACCCATTAATGGCTGTGTTTGGAACAGCAGCATGTAGATAGGCCTCACCAAACAAAGCACTTATTTTGTAGATTGTCACAAGCCTGCCAGGATTGTTTCTGAGGAATGTTTCAATAGCCCTCACATAGTAGGCATTCAGTGGTTTCATAAATGAAACATCCAGTGGCTGCATTCGGTGACTGCAATGTGGTGGTAAAACAACAATCGTGACATAATTATCCCTGGCAAGATTGATAACATCAAGATTCTTAATATGGGTCATATGTCCATCCATAATCAACAATACTGGATCATTCACTGATGGCTTGGTGTGGGCAATAAAGTGCTGAAACCATTCTGTAAAAATGGGGAGCTGCATCCACCCAGATGGATGACAGGCAAATCCGGTTCCTGGTGGAGCACCATCCTTTAGTTCTTGCTTCATACGAACCCGTGGAAAGATGAGGAAAGGTGGAACAAACTGCCCTCCAGCTGACCTGCAGCAAACTGCTGTAGCTAGAACTCCTCTTTCAGCAGAAGTCAGACTGCCAATCTGTTTTTTCCCACGCTGACCAAGGATTTTTGTAGGTTTTGTCTGCACCGTTGTAATACCTGTCTCATCCACATTGAAAATCCTGTGTGGAGGAAAGAAGTGGCCTTCCTGAACTAAGGATAAGATGTCGAAGAACTTGTCCACATTTGTCTGATTGAAGCATCTTGCTCGAGCAGCAGAAGTTGGTTCTGAGGTCCGAATTGAAAGTTGTGGGTGGCGCCGTAGGAAGCCCAATAACCAGTCTTTACCTGCAAGTCCAACCTGGTAAAAGACAGAAACAACAGATAAAATGTAACTGGAATAAAATCAAACTTCAATGTGTATCAAACCAGGAAATAAACTAAGTATGAAAGTAAGAAACCTGTTCTGTAGAAAGATCTCACCGTTTTGTTAAATTTGTGGTCCAAGTTATTCCTCTCCGCTGCTTGGAATGCAATGTAGCGAACATCCCTTGTATAAGTCCAAAAAATCGATCTTCCATCGATAAAATGTGAGCAACCAACTCTTCTTCTTGTTCATTACTGAATACCGTCGTGAGAGGACCAAGCATCTGGAAATAGAGGAAGACATAATATGTTAGAAGTTAGAAACAAAAACGAAATTTAATAGGCTACATAATATTGCAGGACAACGAGCCCAAAAGAAGGAACAAATTCATAAATATTAATAAAAAAATTAGGCTTTCAGGAAATGTTACACAAGATAGTTAAGTTTTGAAGATGCTAAACAGTTTATTACCTTTGTCGAACCGGTTGCTATCTTATTTTTCTCTTTAACGCGGCGACGTAGAGTAGTCTTGGGGACATTAAATTCCTTGGAGGCTGCTTTCACACCCATCTTTTTTTCTTTAACTGCAGATATTGCATTCTGCATTGCTTCTGTATTCCATCCCCCTCTATTACTTATTCTCACGTATTTCCGGGGCATCTACAAGGAAAAAGGAAAGAAAATGCTAAGTGTTTGTAAAATATTTAGAGTAAGGGGTGAGATGGAACCCTCGGGGTCCATCTCACCCCATACGTAAATATTCCCCTTTTTTTTTCTAATAAAACATCTATGTTATATATATCATGTTATGGCACATACCTATAATGCACACACGATTGGCTATATGCAGCATAAATACCAAATCATTACAACCAGTATATCAATGCAAAAAATAATTATCTTACCTTCTCCAAATAACATCAGCACTGTCAAAAAACACAAACCTCCACCTCGAGCGCCAATGCGGTACTGGACCTGGCTTCCTGTTGCACCCGCGTGAGTTACAGTTGATGTGAAGGACATCTAAGAACATAAGAACATAAGAATGGAGGAAACTGCAGCGGGCCTATTGGCCCATACTGGGCAGTCCCGTTTACACCCAACCCCTATTGCTCATATGAGCATCCAACCTATGTTTGAAGCAATTCAGCGTATTCCAGTTAATGATGATATTTGGTAACTTGTTCCATTCATCCACTACTCTGTTTCCAAACCAGTGTTTACCTATTTCACGCCTAAATCTAAATTTGTCCAATTTAAAACCATTGTTACGAGTTCGCTCCTGGTTGGATAATTTGAGTACCTTTGTAATGTCCCCTTTGTTTAGCCCTGCCTTCCACTTATACACCTCTATCAGGTCGCCCCTCGCTCTACGTCTCTCAAGGGAGTGCAAATTAAGATGCTTTAACCTGTCTCTATACTCAAGGTTCCTAATACCCGGGATTAGTCTTGTCATTCTCCTCTGAATTCTTTCCAAGGATTCTATATCCATTCTGTAATACGGTGACCAGAACTGGACTGCGTAATCCAGGTGTGGTCTCACAAGAGCAAGATACAGTTTTAGGATGACCTCGCTAGTCTTGTAACTAACACTCCTTTGTATGAACCCAAGTACTTTATTAGCCTTGTTACGAGCAAAAACACATTGTTTACTTGGCTTAAGGTTTCTACTTATCATTACTCCTAAATCTTTCTCGCAGTCGGATTTCTCTATGGCATCGTTGTTCATCTGGTATCTGGTTTCCCTGTTTACATTTCCTATACTGAGTACTTTACATTTGTCGATGATGAATTTCATCTGCCATTTTTCAGACCATTCGAAAAATTTGTTTAGATCCTCCTGTAGTTTTGCCGAGTCCTCGTCAGATTTGATAACACGTCCTATTTTAGTATCATCAGCAAATTTACTTATGTTGCTGTCTATGCCGATATCTATGTCGTTTATGTATATAATAAACAATAATGGTCCAAGTACTGAGCCTTGGGGAACTCCACTTGTGACGTTGCTCCAATGGGACTTAGTGCCGTTAATGCTCACTCGCTGTTTCCTGTCCTGTAACCACGCCCTAATCCATTTAAGGATGTCACCTTTGATGCCATGAGCTTCTACCTTTCTAATTAATCTTTCGTAGGGGACTCTGTCGAAGGCTTTGCTAAAGTCGAGATATACCACATCATAATTGTGCCCCTCGTCCACTGATTCGAAAACTGATGAAAAGAATGTTAATAGATTAGTTGGGCAAGAACGTCCGCTTGTGAAGCCATGCTGGGAATCATTGATCAATCTGTGCTTCTCTAGGTGATTTCGAATAGAGTTTGAAATGATTGCTTCCAGTAATTTGCCTACTATTGATGTTAGACTGATTGGGCGGTAGTTAGAGGATAGTGATCTATCCCCCTTCTTGAAGATCGGTATTACATTCACTATCCTCCAGGATTCTGGTACTACACCTGTTTTTAAGGACATGTTAAACAACTTTGCTAAGGGCATACTAAGCTCTTCCTTACATTCCTTTAATACTCTGGCAAATATCTCATCGGGACCAGGTGACTTATTAGGCTTTAGTTTGTCTATTTGCTTACAAACATCGTTACTAGTCACTACTATCTCACTTAATTTGTTTTCTTCACTATCTCTGAATAGAGTCGGTGCCTCGGGTATTATGTTTAAATTTTCGGTGGTGAAAACTGTTGAAAAATATTTATTCAAATTATTGCTCATTTCTCCGTCGTTATCAGTGAGCTCGCCGGAGTCTGACCGTATTGGTCCAATCTTTTCTTGTGTTTTAGTTTGATACATTTGGTAGAATCCTTTGGGGTTTGTCTTTGCCTCCCTTGCTATCCTTACCTCATTATTCCTCTTTGCTTTCCTTATCTCGGTTTTAACCCTACTCGCCAATACCCTATAATAGTCCCGGAGGTGAATTTCGCCAAGATTTATCCTTCTACCTATAGCCTTCCTTTGGCCAATGATGTTCTTTAAATAATTATTTTTCCATTTAGGGTCATTGTTGTCTGATCTGAGTTTTTTGTATGATATGTTCTGCCTTTGTGCATTAAGTAACTCACTATTTAAATTGTCGTGGAACTCGGCAATCTCAGATCTCGTTATCAGGTTGGTGTCATCTGTCAGGTTCACGGCCAAGCGCGACACCCCCTCTCTCAGCTGCCTCTTTAAACTGTCAAAGTTTGCCCTTCTGAAATCTGGTACTTTAGTGGAATTTTCCTTACGTCTGCCCTGAAAATCTAACTGGAATCGAATTTCTTTGTGATCGCTGTTTGCAAGTTCGTTCCCTACCTC
>CAUDMG010003140.1:0-45000 GCA_958450375.1 Homarus gammarus | reverse complement strand
TCCCGAACCAGCACAAGAACACTTAAATCTACTAAACAAAATGAATTGTCCGTGACCCGTAGAAGGATAGCGTCTGTGACTGGGATGAATGAGACACACTGTAAAATTTAGACACTTATATTCCCTCCAACACTACAAACACAATCAAATAATGGTATACCAATATGCGCACCTCTTAACTTGAACTTACAACACTACTCTGGGGAATAAAAGTTATACATGATATAGAAATTATTAGAAACTCAGGCAACAATAAATTTGAAGTATTAAGAAATGTTGCTTGCACACATGAAACAGGCCTTAAGGGCTTTCAACAAAATTATATCACCCCAATAGATGCACAATTCCTAACCTAACTTAAACACTACTCTGGGGAACAAAGGTTACCTGAGATCGAATTATAAAGAAAAATTAAATGCATTAAAAGAATTAAATCACAGTATCACTCTGGTTCCACTTAGTGACACAAACATTCAAAAAACAATACTATCAAAAATATTTAAGAAATATTTAACCACACACGTCAAGATAACATCAGTAACTGAGAAATGGTATTAACTACACACAAATATAGTCACTATTATTGATTTGTTACTGGGTCCACCAATACTCGTGAACCATTCTCCACCCAACTCAACATACACCCGTAATAAGGGAGATAGAATGTTCCTCTAGGTATCCCCTAGACTCATGGTCTCAGTGTGCGACCCTGTATCACTCAGCTGGCCTCACTTTACCCCCAGTACATCCATGAAACGGAAGGGAGTGAGCAAATCAGACCTTGTACAGTTGAGAGAAGTTTTAGCTTCCCGTTAGGAAGAGGGTTTCACTAAGCTGCTCGAGACATGTGGTGTTGTGAGCCGAGGTAGAGGATAGCTGATGACCCCAACTATCGTCCCGTCGTCAGCTGGGCACCCAGACTGCTAGATTCCCTCAAGAGATCCTTTGATACCCCGCTAAACAGTGACAGGCCTACACTGATCGGTCCAATGGCGACAATCGCCACCCTCAATCATCAACGGCAGTCTCAAACGGCAGTCAATCTCTCGCTGTCATCACTCTCGCAGTCAATTTCTCGCAATCAAGTGGGTTCTGACGGAAACCCTGAAATGAACTCACTGTTAGCTCTTGTTAACTTTACCACTGCCCTATCTAACCCTGTCTGAGATCGAATGAGACTTGTTATACTACAATAGTGCAACACAGGTGACTAGGCCACGTGACTATTTCTGTTGACGGACGCGCAGGGATGTCCTGTAGGTCCAATCGCTTTCACGTGACTGAGGACCAGCCAGCATCGCGTCTCTCCAAGGCGCTAGCTTAGGCCTACGTGTCATATTTTCCGCCTAACTAATAACTCCTTGGGACACCCGTAACATTATTCAGACTGATAAACGATCTATAATAATTTCAAATTCAATAATAGTCCCTTAACTTCATGAATCGCATCATTATTAATTCGGCAAATTACATTTAATATCATATAGGCCTAGTTCCACAACCTCCCACTATGTGCGGGGAGCGCTCTCTTCCCTCAGACGACCTTGAAAGCTCAGTATCGCCAATGGCGGGGCATTTGAAATTACTCTGAAATTTCTGAATATTACAATCGACCCCCCTAAAAAAAGACAGCACTGTCCTCATGTGCTGAGAAAAACATACATACGACCACCCTAAAAATTTGTTCTAAGGACTGCATCTCACCCCTTTAACGTGCTAAACACAGCATTTCTGTCTTCTCTTCTCTCCTTTTCTCTCCCGCTAACATATATATATATATATATATATATATATATATATATATATATATATATATATATATATATATATATATATATATATATATATATATATATATATATATATATATATATATGTAACCGGTCGGAATTTACTGGACTTTATTTTCTCACTTGACTTGGGGTTTATTAAAAATTAATAGATGGTAATGGCAGTGGAAGCGCCCCTTGAGAAAAATCCCGAACCAGCACAAGAACACTTAAATCTACTAAACAAAATGAATTGTCCGTGACCCGTGGAAGGATAGCGTCTGTGACTGGGATGAATGAGACACACTGTAAAATTTTGTCACTTATATTCCCTCCAACACTACAAACACAATCAAATAATGGTACACCAATATGCGCACCACTTAACTTGAACTTAAAACACTACTCTGGGGAATAAAAGTTATACATGATATAGAAAATATTAGAAACTCAGGCAACAATAAATTTGAAGTATTAAGAAATGTTGCTTGCACACATGAAACAGGCCTTAAGGGCTTTCACAGAATTATATCACCCCAACAGATGCACACTTCCTAAACTAACTTAACCACTACTCTGGGGAACAAAGGTTATACCTGAGATCAGAATTATGAAAAAAAATTAGATGCATTAAAAGAATCAAATCACAGTATCACTCTGGTTCCACTTAATGACACAACACTCAAAAAACAATACTATCAAAATTATTTACGAAATATTAAACTACACACGTCAAGATAATATCAGTAACTGAGAAATGGTATTAACTACACACAAATATATTGTCACTATTATTGGTTTGTTACTGGGTCCACCAATACCCGTGAACCATGCTCCACCCAACTCAACATACACCCATAATAGGGGCGATAAAATGTTCCTCTAGGTATCTCCTAGAGTCCTAGACTCATGGTCTCAGTGTGTGACCATTAATTTACTCTGATAACCTCAGTGTACTCCCAGCGCGTCCATGGGCAGGAAGAGAGAGCGCCAGCAGGTGTCTATGGCCAGTAGGTAACACTTCTAGCTGACCGAGGACACGTGGTGTTGTGCACCCGAGTGGTAAGAACTGATCACCCACTGCTGATGCTGGTCCCGTGACGTTTTAGTTGTCCGGAGCACTCGTTCACTCAAGAGATCCTTTGCTACCCCGCTAAACAGAGACAGGCCTACACTGATCGGTCCAATGGCGACAATCGCCACCCTCAATCATCAACGGCAGTCTCAAACGGCAGTCAATCTCTCGCAGTCAACTCCGGTCAACTCCAGTAAACTCCGGTCAAGTGGGTTCTGATGGAAACCCTGAAATGAACTCACTGTTAGCTCTAGTTTACTTTACCACTGCTCTATCTAACCCTGTCTGAGATCGAATGAGACTTACTTGTTATACTGCAATAGCGCAGCACAGGTGACTAGGCCACGTGACTATTTCTGTGACGGACGCGCAGGGGCGTCTTGTATGTCTGACTGCGCCCCGTGACTGAGGGAGAGCCAGCGTCACGTCCTCTCAAGGCATTAGCTTAGGCGTACGTGACATATTTTCCGCCTAACTAATAACTCCTTGGGATACCCGCAACATTATTAAGACTGATAAACGATCTATAATAATTTCAAATTCAATAATAGTCCCCTAACTTCATGAATCGCATCATTATTAATTCGGCAAATTACATTTAATATCACTTAGGCCTAGTTCCACAATCTCTCGCTATGGGCGGGGAGCGCTCTCTTCCCTCAGACGACCTTGAACGCTCAGTATCGCTAATGGCGGGGCATTTGAATTTCTGAATATTACATATATATATATATATATATATATATATATATATATATATATATATATATATATATATATATATATATATATATATATATATATATATATATATATGTATATATATATATGTATATATATATGTATATGCTGATAACCACAAGGAAAGAAGAAAACACCTACAGTGATTTACTTGCATATATGTATATATGTATATATATATATATATCTTGATAAAATCACACGGGAGAATGGAAACAACGGAGTACCTTAGCTTTCGTCTTTATTCAAGACATCTTCAGAGGCAACTGGATTACATGGACAGAGAGAGGCTTAAATATACAAGGTGACCTTAAAAACATGAGGTCAGGTCATAATGATGACATCCACTAATCCCCACACCAACACACACGTAGAGGAGCTTAAGAGAAGGGTGGTGACGTGACTAGCCAGGTCAGGTCAGAAAAAAGGGACCCACAAAATAACTATCATACATCTAGATCAAAGGTTTTCAAAGCATTTTTAACCTTGGGCCACGTTTTCATTGTGGATTTACATGAGAGATGTATATATATATATATATTTCATTAGCCCAATAAAGCACGCGGACTTCTACATACAATCAACACCTCAACCCGCCAGGATTCGAACCCACGGCCCACAAGCCTATGACTGTGACCGGGGAACGCTAACCGCTGGACCACCAGGATACAAAAGCAGTCCTAGACTTTGTTATATTTCACACAAAGCCTGTTCAACGAGCTTATGGCGCCGTGAACCTCTAATGGGGACCACCCGTACCACTTAGGTGGTCAGAGTAACGTTTTACCAAATCCGGCTTCGAAACACGAGGATCCATATATATTTCATTAGCCCAATAAAGCACGCGGAGTTCTACATACAATCAACACCTCAACCCGCCAGGATTCGAACCCACGGCCCACAAGCCTATGACTGTGACCGGGGAACGCTAACCGCTGGACCACCAGGGTACAAAAGCAGTCCTAGACTTTGTTATATTTCACACAAAGCCTGTTCAACGAGCTTATGGCGCCGTGAACCTCTAATGGGGACCACCCGTACCACTTAGGTGGTCAGAGTAACGTTTTACCAAATCCGGCTTCGAAACACGAGGATCCATATATATTTCATTAGCCCAATAAAGCACGCGGATAACCACAAGGAAAGAAGAAAACACGAAGTTCCCAAGCGCTTTCGTGTAATTCACATCTTCAGGGGTGAGTACAGACTAAGGAAAAATACTTGAGAAGGCTAATATACTGTATACAGTAGAGGAGAGCGAAATCAAGTCCCTAGAGGACAGTAGGGGTCCACAACGTTCCGGTCATAAGGTAGTGACCGATGAAAATGCCTTAAGTGCATCTGACAAAATTATAGCAATCACTGAGGAATAGAAATCTCGATTTAGTCATACTACACAAGAACATGGATCACTCATAGCCTGTCTGGGATGACCTACAAAATACTATAATCCTAACTGTCCTAACTACACAGAACCCGAAGGTTGTAACTACTATTCTGTCAAGTGGCAGGCATTCACAAGAAACTGAGAACATCATTTATGACCCGTCAGGCAGGCGGGTGCTCCGCTTTTTTATCATTACTCTTTCTAGGTTTCAGGAGTCATGAGTGTATTTCTCCATTAACACCCGTAACATGCTTCACACATAAGTTCAGAATGCACCCGTACTTTAAGGTACTACAGCCTTTCACAAATTTTCGAAGAGGAACTCCTACTTCCCAAGTGTGCAATCAACCATGATGAACGTTGATCTCACACCTGGACTTGGTTATTCTAATCACATTTCACCACAATCACCCGTAACATGCTACACACATATGCTCAGAATACACCAATACTTTAAGGTGCTACAGCCTTTCACCAATTCTTGAAGACGAGCCCCTACGTCTCACGTATGCAATCAACCATGAGAAGCGTTGATTACACACCTGGACTTGGTTATTTTAATCATATACACCCGATACTGGGGAGATGAACAGGAAGGGAGCGACCGTCAGCCCACCTAGTTAGGCCATCTCAGGGAGTACAACCAGCTGAACCCTGCCCAGCTAAGGGAGGGGTTCTACTTTCCCGTTAGTAAGATTTTTTCACTGACTGGTGTTGTGTGAACCAAGGTGGGGAGATTCTATGAACCAGATCGACCACCGACCAAAGTGCGGGTGCTGGTCCCAGTAGCTAGTCGTCAGAGACACCTGTTAGCCCGGTGATCGGGTTGTCTCGCCTCGTGCTTGCCAGCTATATCTTCCAAAACCACCATCACCATTAACCCCCAACGACCGACCAAGTGGGTTCTTGTGATCCTGCAAAAGGAGCACTCTGTTAACTGTTAAAATCTTCTCCGCCCTATCTAAACACTGTCTGAGATCGAATATGGAAGGGACGAGGCCACGTGATCGTTTTCCTTGGCGGGATGCGTAGTTAGACGTCCGTTCTCGTCAATGACCGGAAGCTAACTGAGGCCCCGGTCAATGTCTGCATCCCTCAGGGCGCTCACTTGCCCTCCCCCATTGCGTCATCTTTCACGTATCCCTAATAGTTTCTTTGGGACACACGTAACATAGTAGATCTGGGAAACTATCCATTATTATTTTAAATGTTATAATTGTCCCTTAACTTCATGAATAGTGCCTACATTAATTTGATAAAGTTCATTTAAATTTTTCTAGGCATAGTTCAAACTGCCCCCCCCTACTCATAAAATACAAATTATTGCAGACGATAGTAGTCTCTATGCCAGCAACTCAGACCTCTATTCTTTGATGAAAACTATGAGCACCTACTGTTGTGCCGTATTTGTTTACAAATCTGTCTATCACTTGCTTGACAATAATTGTTTCCAGTTCCGGAATAATCAGAGATACAACTTAAGACACCCAGAGCTATTAAGACTACCCCCATGCGTTTCTTTCAGGCTTAGACCTCCATAAAATATTTAGTGTGAAGGTGTGGAACAACTTACCCCCACCAATCCGATCAAAGACTACGTTTTTTTTTCCGTTTTTTTTTTTTTCTTTTTTACGGGGATTAGCCGCCTGGGCACAGGTCACAGACCCACATCGGGGCCTAGGGGGCGAAAACTTAATAATAATAATAATAATAATAATAATAATAATAATAATAATAATAATAATAATAATAATAAAAAGATAAATTGTAAGAAATAATATATGTATGTTGTGTTGTCAGAGTAAGAGAAACAATTGAGACCCTGCAATTGTGTGCAAATGAGACGGAAGTCAGATAAGCAACCTGGGACTTGGTCACACGTTCGCCCTCTTCCTTTAAATCATCTCTTAAAAAATATCTATTGTCTAAATATTAATATTTTTTGTAATACCTACTTTATATTCCTGCCTTTATTGTACCATCAAAAGCGTTTTATCAGAAATTGTCATGTAGACAGATAGAAATTAATATTGCAATAAATACATTTGCCGACTAGACATGATACTAACATAACATAAGAACATAAGAAAGTAAGGAGTCTGCAATAGGCCGGTTGGCCTGTGCATGGCAGCTCCTGTCGAGAGTTGTTACCACTCTCTATCATCCATGAATCTATCCAGCCTCTTTTTGAAACTTTCCAGCGTTCCAGCACTTACTACAAAGTTGCTAAGATTGTTCCACTCGTCCACCACCCTATTTGTGAACCAGTTCCTTCCTATCTGCCCCCTAAACCTAAACTTATCCAACTTAAATCCGTTGCTCCGAGTCCTATCCTGCTCGGATATTATAAGAACTTTATCTATATCCCCTTTATTGATTCCTTTCAATCAATTAAATACTTCTATCATATCTCCCCGCACTCTTCGTCTTTCTAGAGAATGCAAGTTTAGTTTCTTTAACCTATCCTGATATGGAAGGTTTCTAAGTCCCGGAATTATTTTCGTCATTCTTCGCTGCACCGACTCCAGTGAATTGATATCCATTCTATAATAAGGGCACCAGAACTGAACCGCATAATCGAGGTCCTCTTGTCCTCTTGTTCCACAAGAATGCAACCAATGCTGAACTGCTCCCCCCCCCTCATCATATTTATTTATATCAACCCCACTGTAATATAAATGTAAAACAAAAAATAAATAACTAAATAAAATAAATAAATAACGAGTTGATAACCGTGGTAACATTCTGATATGTTCTTAGTACCACCATGCTATGTGTACTGATCCAGATGATAATATATGTTACATAATACTTCCTTGAGATAAATGTACAGTACATATATCAGGTGCCGTCAAGACAGCTCAGGCTTGTATTAGCCCCTGTCTAATAGACAGTAGCACTTATATGAATATGAGTTAATACATCAATTTTATACAATTCCATCACCCACTGTAATTTTCCATGAGCAGTGAGATATCCTGCAGTGATCATGTGGTCCATGCACCGAACATGTGATCAGTAGTTTCCACTGGCGGGCTCCTTCCAAAGAAGCTGAATTAACTTTCCTTAGAGCCGGCTTGCCCTCAGTTATCATTAAACTCTCACCAAGCAGAGACTTGACTCACAAGCTATCCCAGATAAGCTTACCGTCTATTCCCTAATACTCACAGCTTACGGTGTTAATTATGGTGATATCCTTTTTGCCTGTGCAGAGACAATTTTTTATTATTAAGTGGAGTAAAGACCATTTGGGTCTTGCAAACTTAACCCATAAACATTTTTTTTATATGTAGCTAAGTCACCTGTCAACACTCAGGCACAGGTGACCGGAAATGGCTACAGGCTCTCAACTGGCTCAATCATGTTAATATTGCTATTTTTATCGACCCTATATCTGTGTTCTTCTGGCCAAATAAACTGTTTCAGTATCAATGTCAATATCAATATTGTTATACATGGCATAATGCACAGTGATGCATTGCGTTTTGCATGGTGAAATATTTTTATGCTTGTTACCCTCACCTCATGTTTGTAAAATATTTTGTATAATTATTAGTGAGCAAAACTGGTATTTGATACCTAAAATTTTCCTAAATTGTATGTATGTATGTTTAACTATTTTTGCGGCTTAATGTAGGAGTTGTTTTATATTAGTGCTGTTAGGCTTGTATACAGGGTTTTGTCAGTCATCGGTGGGCATTGGAAGTGAGAGGACGTCTGAGTTTGTTAGCGATGGCTTCCTTCTCAAATATGGTTTTGTTAAGTGTTATATATTCAGTGTTGCTCTATTATTAATTATTGTGTGCAAAGTTCAATCAATTGTGGTGTTGTAAAGTGGTTTATGATTTATATACTTTGCACATATTAGTTGTTTATTAAGGATGGAAAACCAAGTGCAGTTTAACTTTGTAAGGAGTCATTGCCTAAGATGTTTTGTCCTATGTTAACTATTTTCAAAGTCAGTGATCGTGTTTATCCTATATTCTCCTGATTTAATGTATCTGTTCATTATGTAACCTACTCACTTCTTATGGCAAACTTTGTAATTTAGTTTTATTTAAATCTCTTGTGCTGTGTATAATTCCATGCCTTCACTTCTGAACTGCTGTGATAAAGTAAAGGGGCTGTGATTGCACCCATGACACACAATTTCGTCCTTATCTGTGTTTGCAACTTTTGCATTTAACATTGTTTGTCTTGTATTGAAGTGATAGATATTAAGGACTAGGTTGTGCTGAGTTGCCAATTTGTTTTTTTGTTGTGCCACATGTGCTCTCATTATTATATTCATCTTTAAAGTAATTCAGGTAGCTAAGTTTTGTATAACAAGTCAAAACATGTATAGAAGATATAGGTAGAATATTTATAGTTGTAGGATTGTAAAGTGAGGAAGTTTGGTAGCGTGGCCGGAGAGTTATTTAACTGTACAGTATATTATATTCGTAGGGGGAATTTTTCTAAACACCAACTATTTATTAATTAACTGAATGGCATGGACACATTAGTAGATCAATATATCGAAGTTACTAGATACTGAATCTCAGACACAAACAGGAAATGGATACACTTCCCACTGTAAGTAACTCACCCCTGGATCACTCTGACAAGGACTCACTTGTGACCTGAGGGAAGCCCAGCAGGTGCTGTTGAAGGGAGTGCTGGACTATGTTTCCTGTGGGAGACTCTGCTAGCTGGAGACGAAGTGTTGGAGAAGGAGGTCTCCCTCCCTACCTCGACTGGTGACAAGCGTGACTTCGTCTTCTGTCATAAGAACATAAGAACATAAGAAAATAAGGAGTCTGCAATAGGCCGGTTGGCCTGTGCATGGCAGCTCCTGTCGACAGTTACAACCACTCTCTATCATCCATGAATCTATCTAGCCTCCTTTTGAAATGTTCCAGAGGTCCAGCACTTACTACAAAGTTGGTAAGCTTTTTCCACTCGTCCACCACACTATTTGTGAACCAGTTTCTTCCTATCTCCCTCCTAAACCTAAACTTATCCAACTTAAATACGTTGCTCCGAGTCCTATCCTGCTCGGATATTATAAGAACTTTATCTATATCACCTTTATTGATTCCTTTCACCCACTTAAATACTTCTATCATATCTCCCGGCACTCTTCGTCTTTCTAGGGAATGTATGTTAAGTTTCTTTAACCTATCCTGATATGGAAGGTTTCTAAGTCCCGGAATCATTTTCGTCATTCTTCGCTGCACCGACTCTAGTGAATTGATATCCATTCTATAATAAGGGCACCAGAACTGAGCCGCATAATCGAGGTGCGGCTTGACTAGCGCAAGATATAGTTGCAATACGACCTCTGCACTCTTATTACTTACACTTCTAGATATAAAACCCAATACTCTGTTTGCCTTATTTCGAACATTAATGCGCTGTTTTATAGGCCGTAGGTCCGGGCTTCCAAGTGCCCCTAGGTCTCTTTCACAAGTCGACTTCTCTAGGTTGATGTTGTTAAGGCTGTATACATTGTCAGTATTTGTTCTTCCAATATGAAGTACGCTGCACTTGCTGGTGTTGAATTTCATTTGCCATTTTTCAGACCACCCCTGCAGTTTATTTAGATCCTCCTGTAATGCATTTGCATCCTGCCCTGAATTAATTTGCCGCCCTATTTTGGTGTCATCCGCAAACTTGCTTATGTCACTGCTGATCCCAGTATCTAAATCGTTTATGTAGATTATGAACAAGAGTGGGCCTAGTACTGACTCCTGGGGAACCCCACTGGTTACACGGCCCCACTCAGATTTAACACCATCTACGCTGACCCTCTGCGTTCTATCGGTGAGCCATGATTTTATCCAATTTAAAACTTTCCCCTCGATATCATGAGCCTTAATTTTTCTCAGAAGCCTCTGATGCGGTACTCTATCAAATGCTTTGCTAAAGTCTAAGTAAATAACATCGTAATTTTCGTCATTATCTACTACCTCGAAGATTTTCCTAAAAAACGTCAGTAGATTTGTTAGACAACATTTTCCCTTTGTAAATCCATGTTGCTAGTCGTAGATTAATTTGCTTTTCTCTAGATGCGATCGGATGCTATCTGCTATAATTGATTCAAGAAATTTCCCCACTACTGACGTCAAACTGATCGGCCTGTAATTTGACGATGACGCTCTGTCTCCCTTTTTGAATATGGGTACTACATTTGCCTGTTTCCACAAGTCTGGCACAACTCCGTTGTCTAATGATTTTGTAAATAAATTTACAAGGGGTCCGCTAATCTGTTCACTACACTCTTTCAAGACTCAAGGGAAAATTTCGTCCGGCCCTGGGGATTTTGTCTTCTTTAGTTTATTTATCCTTTTAAGAACATCCTCTTTTCTGATAGTGATATTCTTTAATTTCTCTTCTTCCTTTCCCCTAAATATCTGTTCCATCTCTGGAATTTCCTCACGAATTTCTTCTGTGAAAACTGATAAGAAGTAGTTGTTCAATGCTTTGCTTATTTCTTCACTGCCATTTATCACTTCTCCCCTTCCTGACTTTAAAGGCCCAACTTTGTCCTTGACTTTTGTTCTATATACCTGGAAAAATCCCTTGGGATTCGCCTTGGATTCTCTTGCTATTTTGACTTCATAGTCTCTCTTTGCTTTCCTTACATTTTTCTTAACATTCCTAGACAGTTTTATTCATAAACATAATGTTAATGGAGTACCAGCCACAGCCGTGACTCCAGCTCAAGTTGGTAATGTTAGGAGTTGGAGATTTAGAATATAGTTGAAAGTTTACCCAGATCCCAACAGGCAACAACAATAAAAAAACAAAGATAATCGGACTATAAAAGGGTAGACAAAGGATACGCGTGTTTGATGTGTATAATAAAGTACCATAAGTTCCTTAACAAAATATTCAGCTTTCTACAATTTACCCTTAACCATACTTAACCTAAACATTAACAGTATATACATATTTATACAACATACAATAATTTGAAGCAAGTGGACGTGGGGGAGGCAATATAAGATTACAAATACTTAAGTGCGGAGCTGAGATGGCTGACGAGCAAGGCTGACTATTGTAGAAAACGGTAGGTAGTCACTGCGCGGTAGGTTTCCAGGATAGGTGATCCTGTGGTCACTTCCCAGAGTGAACTGAACTCTCATGGAACTGGAGCTGACGAAGAAGACTTTGAGGAGGTGACGCAACAAACAGGATATGGAGAAGGGAAACCCCGGAGTGGTAACTAAGAGTAGTCATACTCGGGTTTCGTCCCTAGATGGCGTTGCTCGTGGTGCTGGGAAGGTAGTTCAGGACAATAGATGGCGTGGTTCGTAGTGCTGGGTAGGTAGATCATGACAATTGGTGGCGTGGTTCGTAACGCTGGCGCTCGAAGGAGGTGATCACCTGGTGCGTCTGGAGAGTAGCTGCTGCATATCCACTGGAGCTCGGGATAAGGAGTCCGCAATCATGTTGTCCACCCCCTTTATGTGCCGGACTTGTAGATCATAGGGCTGGGTGAGGAGAGCCCAGCGGAGGATTCGCTGGTTGGAGGTCTTGTTGTTTTGAATGAACGTGAGTGGGTTATGGTCGGTGAAGACTAGGGTTGTTTGTGGGCAAGACTGGAGGTAACATTCAAACTTCTTTATTGCCAACACGAGAGCCAGGGCCTCCTTCTCTATGGTCGAGTAGTTGGTCTGATGTCTTATCAACTTGGCTGAATAGTATGCCACAGGGTGAAGGACATCTGTGGTTGGGTCACGTTGTAGGAGCACAGCCCCCACTCCGACACAGCTAGCATCGATTTGCAGATGGAAGAGCAAGGTGTAGTCAGGGGGGTGAAATACAGGCTTGGAGGCAAGGAAGGCTTTGAGGCGGTGGAAAGACTGGTCGCACCTCTGGTTCCAGATGTAAGGGACCGCAGAACTGGTAAGGTCTGTGAGGGGTCCGGCCACGCTGGAGAAGTTACTGCAGAACCGACGGTAGAAGCAGCACATCTCCAGGAAGCGCACGAGTTCCTTCCTCGTCCTTGGAGTGGGGAAGGACAAGATGGCTTTAACGTTTGCGTCCTTGGGTCTCACCATACCATGCCCAATGATATGTCCCAGGTAAGTCACTGAGGCCCGGCCAAAAGCAGATTTAGCCAGGTTTATGGTGAATCCAGTCTCTTGCAGTCGTGTGAACAGTATATCCAAACGCACCAGATGTTCGTCCCAGCCGTTCGACACCACCACCAGTTCATCCAGGTAGGCGAACGTCCCACCTAGGTCCTGAATTAGGTAATTGCTGGCCCTCTGGAATGTGGCCGGAGCATTAGAAAAGCCAAACGCCATAACCAAATATTGAAAAACACCAAATGGAGTTATAAATGCCGAGATTATTTTTAGCCTATCCGTGAGTCCCACTTGATAATATCCTTTCAATAGGTCCACGGTACTGATAAATTTTGCACAGCCTATGCTGTCTATTATATCTTCAATCAAAGGTAAAGGGTAGGAGTCTGAGACAGTGACCTGGTTCACTTTACGATAATCGGTACAGAAACGAAAAGTGGTATCGGGTTTTGGAATGAGAAGGCAAGGTGAAGCCCAGGGGGAGGTATTAGGCTCAGCTAAGTTATGTTTCAATAAAAAATCTACCTCCTTTTTCATAATCTCTCTTTTTTGTGGATTTAGTCGATATGCTGATTGCCTAATGGGTTGTACATCATCTGAGATTAGCTTAATATCATGTTTAAGTATGTTGCAAAAACCTGGGAGGTCTGACGTGACTTTAGGAAATGTTGATAATAACTTAGTGAGATCTTTTGCTTGAGATGGATTCAGAGGGAAGTCTAAATTCTCCAATAGGTCCGTGTCATCTGTCTCCGGCTCCGGCCTGACAAAACCGTATGCAATACAGGTAGGCTTATAGCCTCTGGGATGTCTTCCTCTGACTGCCTGGAATGGTAAAGTTTCATGAGATTAATGTGAACAATTTGTGAATCTTTCCTGCGATCAGGAGTATGGACTATATAGTTGAGGGGAGATAATTTATTAGCATTGATTTGAAAGTTTTGATGGAACCGTTCCAAGCAACCCTGGGATTGTGGGTGGTAAGCCGAAAATGTACAATGGTCTACACTGAGGTCTTTCATCACCTGTTTAAACAAAGATGGATCAGATTGTTCGGCTTTAATGAGCTCATCCTTACTAATGGTCTTATTGTATAGATCTTCTGTGGGTAGGAAGATATTGGAGGTGGTTTTAGATGAAGAGGGCCCATTTCGCACACTCTGTGACCCTGGTGACAGCACAAGATGGGATAATGTGAGGAATAGTTTCTTCAAGGTCAGTGGTGGAGTTGACAGGTAAGGGAGAGTCGACTGTCTTTATGTTGGGAACCACTAGATCTCCTACCAAGTCATTACCCAATAATAAATGAATGCAGCTCACAGGCATTGGACCTTTCCTAATGGCTATTTGCACTTCCCCAGTAATCAAGGGACATTGGAGGTGCACTTTAGCTAAGGGATTGGAAGAATGGGATGAGAGATCTGAAATTAGAACACTCATTAGTAAATGCGGTAGATATATCCGGAAAGACGTTAAACAGGAGGATAGATTGTGCTGCGCCCGTATCACGTAGTATACGAATATGGAAAGAACGAGACACCTCTATGATTGAAATTTTTCCCTCATAGGTGAATGAAGAGAAGAGATCCTGATGGGGCCTTTTCACATTGATGGTTGCTATTGGTTTGGATTTGGCTACAGGGAACTATGTTTTGCAGCTCGACACTTTGGGTGTTTGCAAGACTGGATCGTATGGCCTGGTTTTATACAGTAAGAACAAGTAAACTTGGTTGCATCAGGGGGGATAGGTGTGGGACCTTTCGACCTACCACTCACGCCCCCAAGGCTATCATCAGAGGAGGACCTAACATGTCGGGAAGTACCACGTTCTCTACTGCCCAGTGACTCCACCAGCAAGGCGTACGCATCAGCCAGCTCAGCAGCACGCCCTAAATTAACCTCTCCACGCTCCTCCACATGCTTCAAGATGTGAAATGGTATCTTGCTCTTCCACCCCTCCAGGACTACCAAATTTAACAAATCCTGAAATGTGGAGGTCTCTGTAGCCTCTAACCACTTCCTAAAAAACCTAAGCTTTTCTTGAGCAAACTCAACAAAGGTGTGTGAAAATGGTTTGGTTAGTTTACGAAACTTCTGCCGGTATCCATCTGGCGTGATAGCATAAGAGGTGAGGATATTCTTTTTTACGTTATCATAGTCATCAGTCTGGTCTAAACAGTTATAAACTCTACGAGCCTTACCACATAATTTAGGAACTAACACCGACACCCACTGGTCCTTTGGCCACTCATTCTTCCCGGCTATTTTCTCAAAAGTCCTAAATGACCCGTCCATATCGGATTCATCAAACCCGGGAACAAGGGAAGAAGCATTAGCAGGGTTAAAAGCAGCTAGTTTCTCTTTTAATGCCACTTCTTTTGATTTAAACTCCGATGTTAAGGTGACTTCTGTCTCTCTCACCTGTAGTTCTTTCAGTCTAACCTCCTGCTCCAACTTGGCCTGTTCCATCGTTTCCTCATGCTCCAACTTGGCCTGTTCCGACATTCCCTCATGCACCAACTTGGCCTGTTCCAACTTTTCCTCATGCTCCAACTTGGCCTGTTCCAACTTGGCCTGTTCCAACTTTTCCTCATGCTCCAACTTGGCCTGTTCCAACTTGGCCTGTTCCAACTTTTCCTCCTGCTCCAACTTCAGTTCTTTCATTTTGATTTGGAACTCGAACCTAACTCGTTCTAGTTCTAAGGCGTCTACTCTTTGTGCTTTTTCTTGAGGGCTAGCCAGACCTGAGGCAACTTCTGAGTGAGGATGGGTGGTGGATAGTGGTTGAAGTTTCTTGGACATGGGCGTTAATCGGTCAACAGCGGATTCTTTTAAAACTTCTTGTTGAACCAACATTTCAATTACATGATTTTTTAACATTTCCTTCGTCATTTGCTTTGAAAATGGGATATTGTAATAGTTGGCTATTTCTTTCCATTCTTTCTTCAGGATATTAACACGTAATTTAGCTATGGAGGGATTTTCAATAAAATCCTGGAGATCAAAACCTGAGATGGCCATTGTTAAGAAAACTAGGATAAATTAACTAATGGTCAAAAGATAAGTGGATTACCCTAGAAAATATCATGGCAGTGGATAACCAGAAAGTCCCGGAAACTAACCAAGTTATACCTAGGGAAATTACACTTATGATTATGGTTCTTCTGAGAAGATCCTTAGATAAGGATAAGAGACTTGAAAGAGGAAGGGCGTATTACGGCATTAATATAAAGATCCGGATTAACAACCCTGAGTAAACAGGAAGGGTGTATTACCGCATTACTATAAAGATCCGGATTAACAACCCTGAGTAAACAGGAAGGGTGTATTACGGCTAAGATCCGGATTAACAACCCTTGAGTTACTTGATTATTGACCCTGAATGAGATAATGAGAAGAACAACAATTGAGGCTTTATAATTATGGGGTCCTGGTAGAGCGAGGCGTCCCAAGATATCACTTCACCCTAAACTAGTGACTATGGAACAGCCTACTCTGGAGTGAGGGTACGGCATTAAACAGATCCGGATTCTTCCCTACACTCGATAAGACTTACTACACGACTGCCACGTGTAATAACAGGTAAGCCTTATGACTAGGGTGTGTCAATTTTGTCAACATGTTAAATATCAAATTTGGTAGTCAAAATATTGTGCCTCTTTATGTCTAAACGTGAGATTAGCAAACAAAAATGAATTGAAATAACCCTCACCTACATCAATTATACCTTAAAGTTTCAAATATCAGTATTTCAACAAATTAATGAGACTTCATTAGAATTATTCACTTGATATTAACCAATCTCATGTAAGCATATGGATTATGGAGTATTTTATGGTTCTATAGCTTGTGTACAATATGCATGTCAGAACATGAACATGAACAGGCTCTCCGTGTGGGACAGTTTAATTCTTGTTTTGACTTGTACCAAGCGTGAGGATAAGGCGCCCGGCTCACTCTCCTTCTAGATATCATAGACGGTGGTTTGCTCTCATTGCACTTGCACCTACTCTACCAGACGAATTCTACATTTTAATTATTGTAAGTAGGGCATATTGATTGTCGCAGTTACTTATATCATTGTATAAAACATTATGTTCTAAGAAATTATTATGTTATTTCTGTTACAGCATTTTTGATAAACAAATTGATATTTTTTGAAACAACAATTGAATTATGAAACATTGAAATATTTTTCTATTTGTCAGATAGTGCGAAGATGTCAAAATTGAAGACAAGAAGTCAGTTGTCAACCCACTTGAGCCTGCTAGTTGGTAAAGGGAAGGAGCTTCCTGTATCAGAACTTCCAACAGTGAAAGACATGCTAAGATTAGGGTTACTCCTTCGAGAAAAAAATGCAATGGACAGAAGGAACTATACAGATAAAGAACTCATAAATGACATGATAGTCCCTCTTCTGCATCAATGGACAAAAGCTAATGCACTATTCAAACCACCTGTGATTAATCAGTGTCGAACTATTGAGCTAAAACTAACGAAATTATGGCACAAAGCAGTTGAAACATCACTTGGTAAAGGAAACTTGGCCAGGAAAAATGAATTTCTGCACACACTTGATACTCTGTTTGACATTTTGACCTGCAAGTGCTCCATACAATTATGTTCTGAATCCAACTGTTCTCACTCAGGTAAGAGAGAAAATAATTCCCACATTGATTGTGGTTGTCCTTGTGAAAAGAAGATCCCTGTTTTAGAGCTTGAATTTATAAAGGCACAGAGGACAAAGGCAGAAGGCCAAGGAAGTATGCAAATGGGTTCAATAGATTATTCAGAAACAAAGAAGCAGATTGCTAATGCCAAGAAGAGAGAACAAATCCGAGAGAGGGAACAAAAGAAGAAAATGAAGAGTGAAGAAGCCATCCAAAGAGAGGAAGAGCAGTGTCAAGATGTTTATCACTTCTTTGATAGTTCTTCTGATGAACAGGAAGCAACATCAGATGATAGTTCCAAAGAGCCATCTGAACCTTTCCCAAAGAAAATGAAATACAACACAAGAAATATTTCAAACATTGCTTTAGCTAGTATTCGCCACCATGCTGGACTTCGTGAGGCTGCAGAAATTGCAACTGCCGCTTGGATAGATGCAGGCCTCATCAGCCGAGAGGATGTATCTTTGGTGATAGATCATAATAAAATTAGAAGAGCACAAGAAAAAATAATGAAGGAAATATCTGTTCAGCATGAAAAAGATTTAAGCGAGGGAGGGCTCTCCTGTCTTTTGTTTGATGGAAGAATTGATGACACAAAAGTTTTGCTAGAAGTAGAGGGAGTGAACAGAAAGTTTCCAGGTCTCATCAAAGAAGAACACTACTCTGTCTGTTCTGAGCCTGGTGGTCGGTTTTTGTTTCACTTTGCTCCCGAAACTGAAGTAGAAGGGAAGAAACATGCAGAGGTCATTGCTGATCATATTTTATGTTGGGTTCAGGAGAGAGGACTTGGCAGTTCACTGCAGGCTGTTGGTGGAGATTCAACTGCAGTGAACACTGGATGGCAGGGGGGTGTAATGACGCATTTAGAGAAAAAACTAGGAAGAAGACTTGTTTGGATTGTATGTGATTTACATACAGGCGAGCTACCTCTTCGTCATCTCATCCAGGAACTTGATGGTCCTACAAAGAGCAACAACAAGTGGTCAGGTCCTCTTGGCATCATGCTGGATGAAGCAACACAACTAGAAATAAATACAACCTTTCCAAAGGTCGAAGTTGGCCCTCCCCTTCCGGCGTTGTCTGAAGGAGTCATCAAAGATCTCAGCACAGATCAATCCTATGCTTATTGTATTGCCCAAGCAATAAGATCAGGAGAAGTGCCTCAGTCATTGGCTCTCTTGGAGATTGGACCTGTCAGTCACAGCCGTTGGTTAACTACAGCTCTTCGTTTCTGCAGGATTTGGATTTCCAAACACGAATTGAAGGGCAAAGTGCTGAAGAATTTGAGGTTAATTGTTGAATTTATTATTGGAGTTTATCTTCCCCAGTGGTTTAGTGTGAAACTTAATGCTATGTGGGTGGATGGGCCCAATCACCTTTTGTTTCAATTGCAGCTAGTAAGAACACAGAGGAAGGTAGTGAGGGACATCGTGTTACCTGTGGCAAGAAGGTCCGCTTGGTATGCTCGATCAGAAGCAGTTTTGCAAGCAATGCTTTGCAGTCAATGTACCAATCTCCGAACCGAGGCTGTAGAAGTCATTCTAAAGATTAGAGGAACGCTAATAGATGACGACCAGTTGGGAGACTGTTCGTTTCATTCAAGAAAAGTTCCCCCAATAAACGTCAATGCCACCAAATTGTCAGAAATGGTTGACTTGAGTTTGGAAGTCTTAGAGCCACCATTGACAACAAGTCTAACTAGCCAAGAATTGAGAAACCTTAAAGAGACTCCAATGCAGGTGCCGAAGTGGCCTTCCCACACTCAAAGTGTGGAGAGATGTGTGAAAATGGTCACAGAAGCAGCGGGCCATGTTTACAGCCACGAGAGGCGAGAAGGTTACATCAAAGCACAAATAGCAAGCAGACTACTGATGACAAGAAACCAAAGCAAAGAGAGTATGAAGGCATTGGTTACTTTCAAATAGACTACGGATAATAAAATATAATAATTTGAAACTTGAAACAGTAACATGTGTGCAAACGCTGGTTATGTTATAAATTCACAAATATGTACATTTAAAAATCCATTTGATGAAGGTAGGACTTATTATAAAAAAAAATTTATGCCAGAATATTGTTTTGCATGCTTAAAGACTACAATAAATTGCTACCAAATTACTCGATTTTCAATTTAGCCAGTTCACCCCCTAAATTGACACACCCTACTTATGACACTTGGAACCTAATATCCTACGTCTGTCACTCTCACTGTACGATAATACCAATATATGCACACACATATGAAGGAAACTTTAAACCACCGTAAAGCAATTGTGAACAGAAGTGACTGGGAGGAATAATTAACAATGAGTAACAAGGGGGGAAGGAATATGGCACTTAATGTTGGGTCCTGTCAAGGTCGCCATTTGTTACGAGTTGGGGATTTAGAATATAGTTAAAAGTCTACCCAGATCCCAACTGGCAACAACAATAAAAAAAACAAAGACAATCGGACTATAAAAGGGTAGACTAAGGATGCAAGCTTTTGTTGTGTATAATAAAGTACCATAAATTCCTTAACAAAATATTCAGCTTTCTATAATTTAAACTTAATCATACTTAACCTAAACATTAACAGTATATACATATTTATACAACATACAATAATTTGAAGCAAGTGGACGTGGGGGAGTCAATATAAGATTACAAATACTTAAGTGCGGAGCTGAGATGGCTGACGAGCAAGGCTGAGTATATTGTAGAAGACGGTAGGTAGTCACTGTGCCGTAGGTTTCCAGGATAGGTGATCCTGTGGTCACTTCCCAGAGTGAACTGAACCCTCATCGAACTGGAGCTGACGAAGAAGACCTTGAGGAGGTGACGCAACAACCAGGATATGGAGAAGGGAAACCCCGGAGTGGAAACTAAGAGTAGTCATACTCGGGTTTCGTCCCTAGATGGCGTTGCTCGTGGTGCTGGGTAGGTAGATCAGGACAATAGATGGTGTGGTTCGTAGTGCTGGGTAGGTAGATCATGACAATTGGTGGCGTTGTTCGTAACAGTAAGCTTCCGATTTTTTTTTTACAGGGGATTAGCCCACCTGGGCACAGGTCACTGATCCACACCGGGGACTGGGGGCGAAAATGTAATAATAATAATAATAATTCTTGGTAAATAAAATTCATAATAAAAAAGATAAAATACAAATGAAATAATAATATTTCATAGTAAATAAAATTTTTAATAAAAATTGCAAAATTAAAAAAAATAATAATACTAATGATAATAATGATGATAATAATAATAATAATAATAATAATAATAATAATAATAATAATAGCACTGTAGTGAAAATAATAATAAAGAACCATACAGAAATACCAAAATGAAAAACAAACCAATAGTGAGAAACGATATATGTATGTTGTGTTGTCGAAGTAAGAGAAACAATTGAAACCCTGCAATTTTGTGTAAATGGGGCAGAAAGTCAGATGAGCAACCTGGGACTTGGTCACAATTTTCGTGATGCCATATGGCAGCAGGGTCTACCATTAGACAACACATAAAGCTTCCAATATCTTCCCAGGTGGTATTACCTCCCTGTCTGATAGCTGCCCACTAATAACAGAGGTACAATAATAAACCCTCTTTTGAGAATGTTGGCAGAGGTTCTTATGGTCATGGTGGTAATGGATCTACCGGTGTTATGACTTCTGTGTGTTTTTATTGTAAAGAGCTTGATCACTATATTGCCCAATGTCCTAAGGTCAAAGCTAAGGAGTCCCAAGACACGCCTGTTGTTAATTTTGCACTTTTCTCAGCAGATGGTGTTGGTGTAGATGATGTTTCTGCGGTTTCTGACCCACTTTGTGTGGATCCTAAGGATATGTTCGAGCCCTTTCAGTTTCCTGGTTTTGTGTCCTTGTCCGAGGGTAGTCCTGCTGTCCCTGTGAGTATGTTGAGGGATACTGGTGCTTCATTTAGTATTCTGTTGATAAGTGCTTTTCCATCTGTGGAAGAGGTTTATATTGGTGAGCATGTTGTGTTGTGGGGCGTTAGTGGAACCACTTGCGTTCCTTTGTGTAAAATATATCTTCGGACGGACCTTTTGTCTCAGACAGTTACAGTAGGGGTTCAGAAAGTTTTGCCAGTGGAGGGAGTAACGTTCCTCTTGGGAAATGATATAGCTGGTAGCCTTGTTGTTCCGGATCCAGTTGTGTGCTCTACACCTTTGAGTAATGACCCTGCTGCAGACCTTGTGAAGACCTTGGGAAGATATTGGAAGCATAATGTATTGTCTAATGGTAGACCCTGCTGCCATATGGCATCCCGAAAACTGTGACCAAGTCCCAGGTTGCTGATCTGACTTTCTGCCTCATTTACACACAATTGCAGTGTCTCAATTGTTTCTCTTACTTTGACAACACAACTCATATCTATCGTTTCTCATTATTGATCTTTTTTTTTGCATTTGTTTTTGGTTCTATATTATTATTATTATTATTATTATTATTATTATTATTATTATTATTATTATTATAATTTATCTTTTTAATTTGTAGTTTATTATTATTATTATTATTATTATTATTATTATTATTATTATTATTATTATTATTAGATATCTTCACCCCCCCCCAGGCCCTGATGTGGGTCATTGACCTGTGCCCGGGTGAGCTAAAAAAAAAAAATAAAGTAGTCAAGCTAAAATAATGGCGTATGGGACAGATGTGAGTGATCAGAGTGATGTTTTGCCCGATTATGATTTGAATGGACTGTTTGATGTTAAGCCAGAGAGGTTAGATGCAGGTTTAGTAGATCAACCTGTTAGTGATTTGTCAAGTGTTGTACAGACAGATTCTAAGGATCGTGTGAGTGTTTATTTCAGTAGCCTTCCTGTCACAAGAGAGATGTTGATTTGTGTTCTAGAGTCTGACCAGTCATTGTTTCCAATATTTGCGAGGGCCGTATCAGAACCAGAGACTCATATTGAATCTGTGTGTTATTTTATTAAATCTAATGTCCGTATGAGGAAATTCCGGCCGGCTGATGTGCCTTCCGACGAATCGTGGTCAGAATTACACCAAATTGTTGTACCCGAGTGCTTTAGGATTAAAGTGTTGAGTCTAGCCTATGACAGCATTGGAGGACATCTGGGTGTAAGAAGACCACGGATAAAGTTTTGAGGTATTTCTATTGGTCTGGTGTTTCCTCAGACGTATCAAATTTTTTCCGTGCATGTCCTGTATGCCAGTTAGCTGGTAAGCCCAATCAAGTGTTTTCACCTGCACCTTTAAGACCTGTTGTTGATGAACCATTTGCAAGAGTAGTCATTGATTGTGTGGGCCCTCTTCCTAAAACAAAATGTGGTAATGAATATTTGTTAACTGTGATGTGTGCTTCCACTTGATATCCGGAAGCTATACCTGTGCGACGCATTACATCCCGCATTATGATTCCTGCCCTTATTAAGTTCTTTACACAGTTTGGAATCCCCCTCATTGTTCAGTCAGAACAATGAGGTATTTAAGGAGGTTATGTATACGCTAGGCATCAAACAGCATTTAGCTTCAGCTTACCACCCTGAGAGCCAAGGTGCTCCTGAAAGAGTCCACCAAACTCTCAAGAGCATGATGATGATCAAGTACTGTGTTGAATCAGGTAATGATTGGGATGTAAGAATTCAATATCTATTGTATACTATCAGATGTACGAAACAGTTTAGTTTGGGATTCTCACCAAGTGAACTGATATTTGGCCGGGATATCCGTGATCACTTGAAACTATTGCATGAGAGTTGGGTACAAGAAGATGAATTAAGTACTGTAAATGAGTATGTTGGTAATTTGAAGGAAAGGTTGAACCATGTACAGGAATTTGCGAAGTGTAATATAAAGGAAGCCCAAGAGAAAATGAAAATTAAATTTGACGAAACTGCAGAAGATGGAAAATTTAGTGTTGGGGATAATTTGCTTTTGTTCTTGCCTATTAGGAAGTTTTCCCTACAAGCTAAGTTTCAGGGTCCCTTTGAAGTTTTGTGTAATGTGGGAGATATTAACTAGGTCATAGCAACGCCTTGATGTAGGAAGACTAAAAGAATAGTACATGTGAACCTGTTGAAACCCTATTGTGTTAGACATAATAACGTGGTGTGCAATACTGTGACATGTGATAAAGTGGAGGAGGATGAGTTACTTAAGCATGATTTTGGGGAGTTGAAAGCTGATATCAAACTGAACAGTTCTGATATGTTAAGTGACCTTTCTTCTAAATTGTGACATCTACTACAGGATCAGAGGAGCGATGTAATGTGTCTCCTTCAGGAATTCCAGCCCATCTTTGGTGATGTGCAGCAGCCTAGCCCGGTGGTGACCCATGATGTCATGTTGGTGGGCAATGCAGCCCCAGTGACACAAGCACACTACCGCTTGTCTCCCCAGAAAATTGGCATTCTGAATGACGAGGTGCAGTTTTTTTTGACAATAACTTGCTGAACCTAGTGCCAGTGAGTGGGCATCCCCTTGTGTTCTGGTCCCAAAGTCAGATGGTACCATAAGAATGTGTACTGATTACAGAAAAGAAAACTCCCTCACAAAGGCAGGCAGTTTACCCCTTCTCCGTAGTGATGATATCGTTGATGCAGTGGGCGAAGCAAAGTACACTTCAAAGATTGAATTACTAACAGGTTACTATCAGGTATCCTTGTCAGGGCGGCCGAGACGCATATCTGCATTTGTAACCCCTTATGGCTTGTATCAGTATACCATGATGCCATTTGGTATGCGTAACGCCCTTCCAACTTTCCAACGTTTGATGTTAGTTGTCATTAACGGTTTGGATGGTGTCAGAGCATATCCTTACGACGTAGTTGTGTTTTTTCCACATTGAGTGAACATATTGTGTCACTTCATTGTCTGTTTAGTCGTCTTAATAGTACTCAGCTCACTGTTAACCTGATTAAGAGTGAGTTTGGTCATTCCAAAGTAGTATTTTGGTAACATGAGATTGGCTATGGGACAGTGGCCCCAATCCAGGCTAAAGTTGAGGCCATTGATACCTTGTCCATATTCACAAACCGTAAGGCAGTCCAACGCTTTTTGGGTATGGCAGGGTATCATAGGAGAGTTTGCCCTAACTTTTCTGATGTTGCTATACCATCAACTGATTTATTTAGTCCTAAAAGAGATTTTGTGTGGACGGAAAGTTGTCAAGAGGCATTTGAGAATATTAAGGCAATTTTGATGTCTAAACCAGTATTAAGGGGACCACACTTTGACAAGCCATTTGTTGTACAGGTAGATGCCATTGATGTAGCAGCTGGGGCAGTTTTATTTCAAGCAGGTAATAATGTTTTGCACCCGGTATCTTACATGTCTACTAAATTTAAGCCTCATCAACGAAAATACTCTATCATTGAGATAGAAGCAGCTAGATAAATTTGATGTATACCTTTGGAACAGCAACTAAAAAATCGTTGCATATAGCGATCACAATGTCTTGCATTTTGTTACTCACATGAGGAACAAAAACCAATGTTTAACCCCCTGGTGTTTTGGACGTCAACCATATAATAATGAAATTAGACATATCAAGGATAAGGATAACAATATTGCTGATACCCTGTCTAGGCCATAATAAGCAGATCTGATAATCATATATTGCCAAGGTAAGACCTTACGTTTTTTTTTAAGGAAGGGGGTGTTATGCACGGTGTAATGCATAGCAATGCATTGCGTTATGCATGGCAAAATATTTTTATGATTGTTACCCTCACTTTATCTATGTAAAAAAAAAATGTATGATTATTTGTGAACAAAACTGGTACTTGATACTTAAAAACTGTCCTAAAATTTTTTTGTATGCTTAACTATTTTTGCAGCTTAATGTAATTGTTTTATATTAGTGCTGTTAGGCTTGTGGTCCCAGGGTGCACAGGGTTTTATCAGTCATTGGTGGGCATTGGAAGTGAGAGGACGTCTGACTTTGTAAGTTGTGGATACCATCTCAAATATGGTTTAGTTAAGTATTTATATTCAATGCTGCTCTATGATTATTTATTGTGTGTAAAATGCAATCAATTGTGGTGTTGTAAAGTGGTTTTATGGTTTATATACTGTGCACATATTAGTTGTTTATTAAGGATGGAAAACCAGGTGCAGTTTAACTTTGTATGGAGTCATTGCCTACGATGTTTTGTCCTATGTTAACTATTTTCAAAGTCAGTGATCATGTTTATTCTATAATTTCTTGATTTAAATTATCTGTTCATTATGTAACCTGCACACTTATAATGGTAAACTTTTGTTATTAAATTTTATTTAAACCTTTCGTGACGTGTTTAATTCCAAATCTTCGCTCTTGAACTGTTGTCATAAAGTAAGAGAGCTGTGAATGAACCCATGACGCACAATTTCGTCCATATTTGTGTCTGTAACTTTTGCATTTAACATTGTTTGTCGTGTATTGAAATAACATTAATTTTAAGTGATAAATATTAAGGACTAAGTTGTGCTGAGTTGCTAATTTTTGTTGTTTTTTGTGCCATATGTGGCCTCATTATTATATTCATCTTTAACATAATTCAAGTTGTTAAGTTATGGCATGACAATATCAGGAATAATGTCATGTTTTAACAGCTGATGAAACTGATGTATTTTGGCTATTGCTTGAATATCCCCAATATCAATTTAGAAATTTCACCCAACGCATTGTCTTTCTTCTCGAAAAAAATTTCAATGGGATCTTGTGAAAAAACAGCAATTAGGCTGTAAATAAAGACATGATTTAAAAAAAAATGTGCTGTTTCTATGTAATACCTTGTTGTGATAACAGAAGCACCTAACGTTGATTGTGTTATTTTTTTCTGTCTGACACATCCACCAGTCCACTGACAGCTGGAAATAGCCTTACACATTCCTGCAACTCTTTGAAGTTTTCACAGTTAAATGTCCAAGGTTCACGATATCGATCTCGTAACTGAATTTAACTGTATTTACTTTTAACATTCATAAATTGTTACCAATTTGTTGCCAGTGTGATGTATTTCACTGTTTCATCCTGATAATCAACTGTGCTTTTCAGAGCCTTAAACGTAGCATTTTTTTTTCATTTAAAACTTCACAAACTAATATTGGGCTGCCTACACATTGAAAACCTACCTTAGATAAGTAGTATTGAGGATGCTAAACAAGATGTGGGTGATTACCACTCTCAATTTTGGGTTTGAAGGTCACATGCAAAGTCACAAAAGTCAGATTCTGAAAAATTCCGGATTTTTTAAATTTCAGTGGTGGCTCTGTGAAACAACGTGTTTAAAGGTGTACCATGAGCACATAAAGCATAATGTTGTTATTTTATGGATAATAAATGAATGGAACTATGATTCTGAATGTCCTTATACCCATTAAAAATACATTTAGCATGCTGGGTGATGTGCGCATAGGCCCGCTACTACCATAGTACAAGTATTAGCATATGTTTCACTTGCTGAATATTTTCAATGCACTGGCTGGCCAGACATTGTTTTGGTACATGTATTTAGAAGTGCAGACAGTGCCAGCCGGTAAAATAATAATAATAATAATTGAATAATAATAATAATAATCAAATAATAATAATAATAATAATTAAATAATAATAATAATAACAATGATAACAATAATAATAATAATAAGAATGACCAAGCAAGAGACAGATTATGCATCACATGGTCAGAGCGATCATGCATCTCTCTAGAGACAAGATACCTCTTCAATCTTAAAGATGGTGATAAGGAAGCCACCTTTACTTGGGTTGACAGTCTGCCTTCTTGCACTACGCATGGCACTTATGATATCATGAAGCTTGTTCAGCAGTTGAAGCAGATTGACATCCTCAGGGTTCACGTGAGTGATACAGGAGATAACGATGCCAAAACTAAAATTCCACTTGTTTCACTGACAACCAAAGACACTGCACCCAGAGATGTTATGAAGAACCTGCTGACAGGTCAAGATCGAGGAAAGCAGCATGTAATCGGCTATATGAAGGAGAGACTGATTAAACAGACAGTAGGCTACCATGAAACGATAAAGAAGGTCGAAAACCTTCGCTGATGTGTACAAAGCTACAGTTTCCACCAAGCAGAACATAAGGAAGACCACAAAACCTGACAGAAAGCTACTACAGCAGCTTCTGAATACCGTGACAGCAGGTCGTATATTGCAGATGGCCAACGTCTTGAAGTATGAGCTGTCCCCAGTCCTATTTAGTCTGGTGAAGGCAGGAGAAGAGATGAATTCGACTTTGAAATCTGAGCTAATGAACATCCTAATGGTTCAGCAGACCATAAGCTCGGAGGTTCCAACCTCTTATCTAAAGATATGTATGATGATAGATGGCCATGCACTCATCCAAAGTCTTGGCAAACCTAGCGGCTGTCGGTCATTCCGCGATTATGCTGAAGTGATCTTCTAGGTCGTGATGAGTTATTTCAATGAGCACACTAGAGTTGATGTCATCTTTTATCAGTACGTAGAAAAAGGATAGATCAAAGCAGTTATGCACGGGGAATTGCAATACCAAGTTTAACCATTCCCACTATTATGTTAATTGTGGCAGTGATATTTTTGTTTTGTTATTAAAAGTCAGTATCTTCCAAGTTGAACATTATACATAATATACTATCCCGTAAGACACTTAAGTCTATGATCCCAGTAGCTAGTGAACCTATGGTTCCAGATTCCTCAGTTTAGTGCCTACACATATGTTTGTAACATGGTTAAGTTTATGTATAGTTTGTATTCTGTGAGACTAGTTAATTCCTCGTGGAAGCTCGGAAGGTGGTGACCGAGCGATGTATTACATGTAGCCCCTTAGTTTCTATATAAATGTCAGGGCAGTACATTGAATTTATATAATCATATCACCCCCTGCAATTTTCCACAGGCGATGAATTGACATGGTCACATCCTTGAAGGAGCTGCCCTAAGAATGTTAGGTCAGCCCATAGAAGCCGGCTATTGGAGCACTCTTCCTCACTCTCTCACACAAGCAGAACGTATTATAGAAGAGCTATTTAATATAGCCTCCGTCCTCATTTTAACACTCATAGCTACAGTGATTAAGTTACGATGATATACACTTGGAACTTAATATTATATATTTTCTTAATAAATACAGAAATGACAGTTGGTTTTGTTACTAAAACCCTATATACTTTTACATGTTCCAGCCCCATTAGCTCATAAAGAATCAACGATTAAAGGGCCAGTTCAAAACTATGGTGCATGAAAGTACATTGATTTAGGATCTGTGCCAGCTATTAACCAAAAAACGCCGTTCAAGGTAATTTTCTGAATTTCGGCCGGTTTACTATAAGGATACAATTTGACGCTGCAAAGGTTAAGGAAAGAATGATGAGAACATAAGAACATAACATAAGAAAATAAGGAGTCTGCAATAGGCCGGTTGGCCTGTGCATGGCAGCTCTTGTCGAGAGATAATACCACTCTCTATCATCCATGAATCTATCCAGCCTCCCTTTGAAACTTTCCAGCGTTCCAGCACTTACTACAAAGTAGCTAAGCTTGTTCCACTCGTCCATCACCCTCTTCGTAAACCAGTTCCTTCCTATCTCCCTCCTAAACCTAAAATTATCCAACTTGAATCCGTTGTTCCGAGTCCTATCCTGCTCGGATATTATAAGAACTTTATCTATATCACCTTTATTGATTCCTTTCACCCACTTGAATACTTCTGTAATATCTCCCCGCACTCTTCGTCTTTCTAGGAAATGCAAGTTTAGTTTCTTTAACCTATCCTGATATGGAAGGTTTCTAAGTCCCGGAATCATTTTCGTCATTCTTCGCTGCACCGACTCTAGTGAATTGATATCCATTCTATAATAAGGGCACCAGAACTGAACCGCATAATCGAGATGCGGCCTGACTAGCGCAAGATATAGTTGCAAGATGACCTCTGCACTCGTAGTACTTACACTTCTAGATATAAAGCCCAATACTTTGTTTGCCTTATTTCGAACATTAACGTACTGTTTTCTAGGCCGTAGGTCCGGGCTTACAAGTACCCCAAGGTCTCTTTCACAAGTCGACTTTTCTAGGTTGATGTTGTTAAGGCTGTATACTAGGGTGTGTCAATTTAGGGGGTGAACTGGCTAAATTGAAAATCGAGTAATTTGGTAGCAATTTATTGTAGTCTTTAAGCATGCAAAACAATATTCTGGCATAAATTTTTTTTTATAATAAGTCCTACCTACATCAAATGGATTTTTAAATGTACATATTTGTGAATTTATAACATAACCAGCGTTTGCACACATGTTACTGTTTCAAGTTTCAAATTATTATATTTTATTATCCGTAGTCTATTTGAAAGTAACCAATGCCTTCATACTCTCTTTGCTTTGGTTTCTTGTCATCAGTAGTCTGCTTGCTATTTGTGCTTTGATGTAACCTTCTCGCCTCTCGTGGCTGTAAACATGGCCCGCTGCTTCTGTGACCATTTTCACACATCTCTCCACACTTTGAGTGTGGGAAGGCCACTTCGGCACCTGCATTGGAGTCTCTTTAAGGTTTCTCAATTCTTGGCTAGTTAGACTTGTTGTCAATGGTGGCTCTAAGGCTTCCAAACTCAAGTCAACCAATTCTGACAATTTGGTGGCATTGACGTATATTGGGGGAACTTTTCTTGAATGAAGCGAACAGTCTCCCAACTGGTCGTCATCTATTAGCGTTCCTCTAATCTTTAGAATGACTTCTACAGCCTCGGTTCGGAGATTGGTACATTGACTGCAAAGCATTGCTTGCAAAACTGCTTCTGATCGAGCATACCAAGCGGACCTTCTTGCCACAGGTAACACGATGTCCCTCACTACCTTCCTCTGTGTTCTTACTAGCTGCAATTGAAACAAAAGGTGATTGGGCCCATCCACCCACATAGGATTAAGTTTCACACTAAACCACTGGGGAAGATAAACTCCAATAATAAATTCAACAATTAACCTCAAATTCTTCAGCACTTTGCCCTTCAATTCGTGTTTGGAAATCCAAATCCTGCAGAAACGAAGAGCTATAGTTAACCAACGGCTGTGACTGACAGGTCCAATCTCCAAGAGAGCCAATGACTGAGGCACTTCTCCTGATCTTATTGCTTGGGCAATACGATAAGCATAGGATTGATCTGTGCTGAGATCTTTGATGACTCCTTCAGACAACGCCGGAAGGGGAGGGCCAACTTCGACCTTTGGAAAGGTTGTATTTATTTCTAGTTGTGTTGCTTCATCCAGCATGATGCCAAGGGGACCTGACCACTTGTTGTTGCTCTTTGTAGGACCATCAAGTTCCTGGATGAGATGACGAAGAGGTAGCTCGCCTGTATGTAAATCACATACAATCCAAACAAGTCTTCTTCCTAGTTTTTTCTCTAAATGCGTCATTACACCCCCCTGCCATCCGGTGTTCACTGCAGTTGAATCTCCACCAACAGCCTGCAGTGAACTGCCAAGTCCTCTCTCCTGAACCCAACATAAAATATGATCAGCAATGACCTCTGCATGTTTCTTCCCTTCTACTTCAGTTTCGGGAGCAAAGTGAAACAAAAACCGACCACCAGGCTCAGAACAGACAGAGTAGTGTTCTTCTTTGATGAGACCTGGAAACTTTCTGTTCACTCCCTCTACTTCTAGCAAAACTTTTGTGTCATCTTTTCTTCCATCAAACAAAAGACAGGAGAGCCCTCCCTCGCTTAAATCTTTTTCATGCTGATCAGATATTTCCTTCATTATTTTTTCTTGTGCTCTTCTAATTTTATTATGATCTATCACCAAAGATACAACCTCTCGGCTGATGAGGCCTGCATCTATCCAAGCGGCAGTTGCAATTTCTGCAGCCTCACGAAGTCCAGCATGGTGGCGAATACTAGCTAAAGCAATGTTTGAAATATTTCTTGTGTTGTATTTCATTTTCTTTGGTAAAGGTTCAGATGGCTCTTTGGAACTATCATCTGATGTTGCTTCCTGTTCATCAGAAGAACTATCAAAGAAGTGATAAACATCTTGACACAGCTCTTCCTCTCTTTGGATGGCTTCTTCACTCTTCATTTTCTTCGTTTGTTCCCTCTCTCGGATTTGTTCTCTCTTCTTGGCATTAGCAATCTGCTTCTTTGTTTCTGAATAATCTATTGAACCCATTTGCATACTTCCTTGGCCTTCTGCCTTTGTCCTCTGTGCCTTTATAAATTCAAGCTCTAAAACAGGGATCTTCTTTTCACGAGGACAACCACAATCAATGTGGGAATTATTTTCTCTCTTACCTGAGTGAGAACAGTTGGATTCAGAACATAATTGTATGGAGCACTTGCAGGTCAAAATGTCAAACAGAGTATCAAGTGTGTGCAGAAATTCATTTTTCCTGGCCAAGTTTCCTTTACCAAGTGATGTTTCAACTGCTTTGTGCCATAATTTCGTTAGTTTTAGCTCAATAGTTCGACACTGATTAATCACAGGTGGTTTGAATAGTGCATTAGCTTTTGTCCATTGATGCAGAAGAGGGACTATCATGTCATTTATGAGTTCTTTATCTGTATAGTTCCTTCTGTCCTTTGCATTTTTTCTCGAAGGAGTAACCCTAATCTTAGCATGTCTCTCACTGTTGGAAGTTCTGATACAGGAAGCTCCTTCCCTTTACCAACTAGCAGGCTCAAGTGGGTTGACAACTGACTTCTTGTCTTCAATTCTGACATCTTCACACTATCTGACAAATAGAAAAATATTTCAATGTTTCATAATTCAATTGTTGTTTCAAAAAATATCAATTTGTTTATCAAAAATGCTGTAACAGAAATAACATAATAATTTCTTAGAACATAATGTTTTATACAATGATATAAGTAACTGCGACAATCAATATGCCCTACTTACAATAATTAAAATGTAGAATTCGTCTGGTAGAGTAGGTGCAAGTGCAATGAGAGCAAACCACCGTCTATGATATCTAGAAGGAGAGTGAGCCGGGCGCCTTATCCTCACGCTTGGTACAAGTCAAAACAAGAATTAAACTGTCCCACACGGAGAGCCTGTTCATGTTCATGTTCTGACATGCATATTGTGCACAAGCTATAGAACCATAAAATACTCCATAATCCATATGCTTACATGAGATTAGTTAATATCAAGTGAATAATTCTAATCAAGTCTCATTAATTTGTTGAAATACTAATATTTGAAACTTTAAGGTATAATTGATGTAGGTGAGGGTTATTTCAATTCATTTTTGTTTGCTAATCTCAAGTTTAGACATAAAGAGGCACAATATTTTGACTACCAAATTTGATTTTTAACATGTTGACAAAATTGACACACCCTACTGTATACATTGACAGTATTTGTTCTTCCAATATTAAGTATGCTGCACTTGCTGGTGTTGAATTTTATTTGCCATTTTTCAGACCACCCCTGCAGTTTATTTAGATCCTCCTGTAATGCATTTGCATCCTGCCCTGAATTAATTTGCCGCCCTATTTTGGTGTCATCCGCAAACTTGCTTATGTCACTGCTGATCCCAGTATCTAGATCGTTTATGTAGATTATGAACAAGAGTGGGCCTAGTACTGACCCCTGGGGAACCCCACTGGTTACACAACCCCACTCAGATTTAACACCATCTATGCTGACCCTCTGCGTTCTGTCGGTGAGCCATGATTTTATCCAATTTAAAACTTTCCCCTCGATACCATGAGCCATAATTTTTCTCAGAAGCCTCTGATGCGGTAATCTGTCAAATGCTTTGCTAAAGTCTAAGTAAATAACATCGTTTTTTTCGTCATTAACTACTACCTCGAAGACTTTCCTAAAAAATGTCAGCAGATTTGTTAGACAAGATTTTCCCTTTGTAAACCCATGTTGAGCGTCGTAGATTAATTTGCTTTTCTCTAAATGGGATCGGATGTTATCTGCTATAATTGATTCAAAAAATTTCCCCACTACTGACGTCAAACTGATCTGCCTGTAATTTGACACTGATGCTCTGTCTCCCTTTTTGAATATGGGTACTACATTTGCCTGTTTCCACAAGTCTGGTACAACTCCGGTGTCTAATGATTTTGTAAATAAGTTTACGAGGGGTCCGCTAATCTGTTCCCTACACTCTTTCAAGACTCAAGGGAAAATTTCATCCAGCCCTGGGGATTTTGTCCTCTTTAGTTTATTTATCTTCTTAAGAACATCCTCTTTTCTGATAGTGATATTCTTTAATTTCTCTTCTTCCTTTCCCTTAAATATCAGTTCCACCTCTGGAATTTCATTGCGAATTTCCTCTGTGAAAACTGATAAGAAGTAGTTGTTCATTGCTTTGCTTATTTCTTCACTGCTATTTATCACTTCTCCCCTTCCTGACTTTAAAGGCCCAACTTTGTCCTTGACCTTTGTTCTATATACCTGGAAAAATCCCTTGGGATTCGCCTTGGATTCTCTTGCTATTTTGATTTCATAGCCTCTCTTTGCTTTCCTTACATTTTTCTTAACATTCCTAGATAGTTCATTATACCTATTTCTGAGCTGCTCCTCCCCTCCTTTTAATTTCTTATATATTCCTTTCTTTATTTCTATGTCATGTTTAAGTTTTCTGGTCATCCACCTTGGCTCATTCTTATTTGACCTAATTTTTCTGTATGGTATATTTTGTTCTTGTGCTTTATGTAGTATACTAGTGAATATATTATAGTCATGATCAATTGTTGTGTCATCTATGACCTCACCCCTTCCTACTGGTGACTGACGTGACTGTTTCAGGTGACCTCACCTAGGTACCTTCTTAACCCCTGATAATCCGCCAACCGAAAGTTTGGGACTCTGACCATATTGTCATTGTTTTTCGTGTCCCAATTTAGGGTGAACCTGATTTCTCTGTGATCACTGTTACCTAGTTCTTCCCCTGCTGTGATATCTCTGATAATATTTTCTTTATTTGTTAATACTAGGTCTAATATATTGTCACCTGACAATATATTAGTGTGTGAGGTCTGTGAGATGAAGTGGTGCTTTCTCATGATCTTCGTCATGAAGAGCTTTATCATCATTCTATCTCGCCAAATATTCCTTCCGATCGTTAGTGAAATATAATTGTTGGCATTTTTCTGTGATTCACTTGTTTTTCATTTTTTTTAGAATGTGAACATAATCATACACAAAGAACACATTTATACCATCTGGTGCTAGTGTTACTTTCCCAGGACCACCAAGCTATGTATATACAGCTCAATTCATTGAACATTTGTCACAGACAAACGATACCGGATGCCCTTATTAGCTTTAACAACATAAATAGCTTCGTGTAACATTTCCTCCAGCTGAATAGTTTTCAACCCGATACAGGATGAATTCGTAAGATGCATTGTGGTCCTCCATAATGACAACTTCAGTAACAAGAGCTGATGTTGCTTGATTTTATGGTTTGTTTGATGCATGACCAACTATATGCTCCTCTGTAAACCTAAGGCCCTGATTAATCTTCACTTCAACAAAAAAAATGTTAATTAGAAGCTGTTGTGGTTTCAACTGCTGAAATAAGACTGGGAGACAATAATCAGCACAAGTGCGAGGCATCAATTTCTCACAAGGAAGACTAATTGCTCTAGAGTTTCTTAACATCCTGTGTGCTGCAGGTGAAATACACAAAAGTTTTGCTGCAAGAATTAGTATATCCTGGCCGAATGATGCACGATCAACTCGGATAGTGATGTTCCTCGGGTGGGCAGGTGATGTCGCTTAAGCGGAGTATTAAAAAGTACCGGACTTTGTTACTGAAGTAAAAGTATTGTTACATTGGCAAAATGTTTTTCAAGTAGAAGTAAAAGTATCCAAAGTTCAATGTATTCAAATAGAAGTAAAAAAGTATCTCATCTATGAGTACTAAAGTACTAAAAGTAAAAAGTAACAACAAAATTATTAATTATCTCAAATATTAAAATAAATCCAGAGTAAATTATAAAAAAAAATATTTAACTAAAGAAAAAAGAAAAGACACATAGCATTACACATGTATATTTACAAGTTTTTCTATTAAGATTAATCAATAATTAATTAATTCTCGAAATTATGGATGTCCAATCAGGATCTTTTTGACCTATATATAAATCCAGCATGACCTATTGAAAGAGAATACGTTCAGCCTCTCTTCTCCCTACAATCCATTGCAGGGATAGTGAATGGGCTGAAAATATGACCATCCAACACTTTCTTCTTTATCCACACAAGTATCGTCGTTGACATGGACTTATGGTCTGCAAACATAATATTGTCTTTTCTCGCATTAGTTTAGGATACAGACCTATCTGGCAAGTATCTGAGGAGGGGATGACCCATACTTCTCTTCCTGTTCCAATACAACGCTAACTCCCTTCAACACTATTGCCTTGACTATCCCTCTGTCAGGGACGTCCTACCAGAGAACGAATCTCCAACCACTATATGTCACCACCTATTTAATCTTAATTATTTAGATTAAATTCTTGTACGTTACCCACACATTGGTGGGAGCTCACTCCCATTGTCCTTAAATTATATATACATATTGTCTCCATATCACAAGTCATAGCGTGTCCTGCGACACACGAGTACCAATGTATTAGTTAGTGTATGACTAAGCATGTCGCCCCCTCGGGGGAAATAAATTAATTAAATTATAAATAATAAGCCCAGCACGACTAAACAGACGCTCACAAGCAGCAGAGGCAGGAAGTGGGTGTTAAGCTTGTGAGGTAAGTCACATCGGGAAAGACCTCAGAAGCTCCATTCCATCCCCGGGGCTTGCCAACTAGCTATCAAGCTCCTTCATTTGAGGAGTTTGTTGATGATTCGCACCACATAACATCTGGCGGGTGATGGGGGGGTGGGGGGGGGGGGCATTGGCACTTAGTTTCAAGCAGAATTTTAAATACAGTCAGTCTGACACATATGTATGGATACAGGCTTTATATCTAAGACGGAATTATGTAAAGCATTTTAGAATCACAGCCTCTTTAAAATTCATTTTAGGTACGGGTATATGTAAAGAGCAACTGACGTCTAAAGGGAAGACCAAGCCCCTCCTAAAGGAAAGGTGGGTAAGAAGAGAGGGAATTCGATGGGGGAGGGGAATAAGAGGATAGGATAGGTGCGGTGGGTGGTCAAGGTGTTAATGGACATTAGAAGATCAAAGGGACAGTCCGTTGTCATGGCCACTGCCACCTGACCTGACCTAACGTCATCTCACCTCACGAGACCTCTAGGCAATGATGGTTTAAGGAATGAGAGGAAGGCGCGGCATACTCTGAAGGGTTACCAAATACCCTTTATCAGTATGATTTTTACCCCAGGTAAACCCCGCCATCTAGTGTGTGTGTGTGCAAGGTACTAAATTAGAAAACGACTTAGGGGTAATTGCTTTAAAACACGTGACCCTATTCCTCGCCTATATCTAGAGCCGTCCCAAGGGTATGACAACCCCTGCGACGGCCCCGGGCCCCGCGGCCATTACCTCACCCAACACCAGAATTAGTGACCCCGTTAAGCTGACCTCACCTTACCACCCAGATTCAGGAGACCACCTGAAGGATTAGTAACCAGCGCAGTAAGGCAATGAATCTGCTGACATGAGGTCAAAGGTAAGATCTTAACACCCAGACTGAGAACACTCAGTCTTTACTGTGCTCTCTGTTGAAGAGGAGTGAATACGTTGACAGCGGTCACCTGTCAGTGTTGTCGAAACTCTGAATCTCCAGTTGTCCGTGATTTGTAAAATTGTTGTTGTCCATTATTTTACTGTCGTACACAGTCCTCATTTTTTATTATACCAAGGCCAGCAGGGAAAGAGACAGATACAGAAAATAAATCTCGGGTGCAGAGAAGAAATCGAAATTTCAATGAAAGGTTCACTAGAAAAATATGTGTTTTCAGAATCACCAGAAACTAGTGCAAAAAAGGACCTGAGCGACTGTGATGGTGATAGTGTGGATCATATTCAAGCTGAGGAAGAGGAGAGTACTGAAAAAAATACTAAGGCTTTTAAAATGGACAGTTCTACCTACGCTAACTGTCATGCTGACGAAGATATATGTGATCCAGTCAACTGGGCACAACGACAATTGATATTTTGGTAGAAAAGCGACCTGTTAAGGTATCTAGTGAAATATATGTTTCCAAAAAATGGTGAAAACCAACACTTTTCATTAAAACTTACATGCGAAGATTGCCAAATGGGGAAATATATGAAAGACATTATAACAGTAAATTACATAATACTTGGCATAGTAATAGTATGATTGGGGAAATAACAATATGTATATTACAGTATGTATGTATGTACTATAAAAATAAAAATAATTTTTAACCTTGTCTTTTATTTCATATATATATATATATAAATATATGCTGATAACCACAAGGAAAAAGAAAACACGAAGTTCCCAAGCGCTTTCTTGTAATTCACATCTTCAGGGGTGAGTACAGACTAAACTAGAAGTGCAGAACAAGTTATATATATATACAGAGGAGGGTGAGAACAAGTCCACAGTCCCTACTAATTTTTACAAAAGCACCGCAGCGGTCGGTAGTCAAGTCAGAGAAAAAACTGACCCAACCTTCTCACCTGGATACAAATCTTCTTAATTACAAAATTGTCCAGTTTGTACATACCGTTACTCAAATTTTTGTTAACGGATTCGGTATGTTTAATGAGACTAGATTCTATGATGTTCCTACTGTCAATTGAATTACAAGGTAATATTGAGGAGGCATTATGCCAGTCAATGCAATGTTTATTATCCCTCAAATGAACAAACAGAGCATTGGATTCCTGTTACAAGATCTTTACCTGTTTGGCCTAAGTAAAACCTATTACATTCCTTGCAAGGGACTTTATAAATGCAGCCCTTGCAAGGAATGTAATAGGTTTTACTTAGGCCAAACAGGTAAAGATCTTGTAACTGGAGTTAAACAACATAAATACAGTGTTAGGAGTTGTGTTCTGACCTCACTAGAGGAAAGGTCACGGCTGTTAGCTCTGCTCCCGGGGATAATTATCAGATATGGCTAGTGCTTCTGGTGAACGGGGTTACGCCCTTCTGTGGGCAGAGTTACAGAAATCCAAGGAAAAAGCCCTGAAATTAGAGTTAGAAAACTTGAAATTAAAGGAAGAAATAGCAAAGCTGAAGGAAGAAACGGGACAAACAAAGCCGGTGAAGGAAGATAACTCTGGGGATTGGAAGGTTGTGAGGAGAGGGACAACTAAACTGGTGGTGAAGAAAAACACCAAGGATACGACAACAACGACAACAACAGCTAAGTGTACCAACTCGTTCAGTCCCTTGATAGACGAATTGGACGTTAGTACAGTCAGGGACAGGGCTGACAAGGAAGGTATAAAAACTTTAATTGTTGGTGACTCACAGGTAAGGTACCTAGACAGAGCCTTTTGTGGTAAAAATAAAAATAGGATGAGGGTGTGTCTGCCAGGGGCTGGGGTGGGGGATATAGTTGACAGGATGGACAATATCTTGTCTGGTAATGGGAACAAACCCATTATCTGCCTCAGTGCAGGAGGCAAAGATATTGGCCTGTGTAGGAGTGAAGAGCTTCTTGATAAGTTCAAGACAGCTATAGATCGTATTAGGACTAAGGGGGGATCCCTATCATATGTGGTGTCCTACCTAGAAGGAAAGTTAGTTATGAATGGTTGTCAAGGGCAGTTGGTGTCAACGGCCGTCTTGACGGATATTGCAAGTCAATATCAGCCCCATTCATTGACAACTGGGACAACTTCTACGGCAGAAGGGACCTTTACGCTAGGGATGGGATGCACCTGTCTCGGGATGGGGTTGCAACCCTGGCTGGGTCTCTAGAGGGGGCAGTTCAAAAGATATGGAAGTCTTTAAACTGCTAGGGTAGCATAGAAGCACGGGGGTGGAGGAGACTGCAGTGGTAGCGGGTAAACCAAGTGAAAGATTACAGGGAAATAGTGTAAGGAACGATGACAAAACTAAATTAGACAGGGAATTTAAACCTAAACGCGGTAAAGGGAGGACTCAGAACACGACTAACTTAAATGTCTACTACGCGAACAGTAGAAGCATGAGAAACAAAATGGATGATATTAGGGCCTTGGTATGTACCGAAAAAATCGATATAATAGCATTCACTGAAACATGGATCAACCAAGACTCACGTGAGTTACCTGTCGAATACCAAATTGCGGATTACAAATTGTTCCATACTGATAGGCCGTCCAGGAAAGGAGGCGGAGTCGCCATCTATATAAGGGATAATCTGGAGTGCGAAATAAATAAGGAAATAAAAACTGAGAGGAATACAGAAACAATTTGGATAGAATTAATCGACGGTAGGGAAAAATTAATCATAGGAGTAATATATAAACCTCCCAATCTTGATAGAGTTAATCAGCGACTTATCTGGGACGAAATGCGCAGGGCTTCCATACACAACAAAGTCTGTATAGTAGGCGACTTTAACCTTGGCCAAATAGATTGGACTGACCTTACGGGTAACTCAGTATCAGAGGAATTCCTCGAAACGATCCAGGATTGTTTCCTAAGTAAACATATAACCGAACCCACCCGGGGTAATAATATACTCGATTTAGTTTTGTCGAACAGAGAAAACCTCATTAGAATGTCGAGGTAGGGAACGAACTTGCAAACAGCGATCACAAAGAAATTAGATTCCAGTTAGATTTTCAGGTCAGACGTAAAGGGAATTCCATTTAAGTCCCAGATTTCAGAAGGGCAAACTTTGATAGTTTAAAGAGGCTGCTGAGAGAGGGGGTGTCTCGCTTGGATGTGAACCAAGATGACACCGACCTGATAACGAGATCTGAAATTGCCGAGTTCCACGACAATTTAGATAGTGAATTACTCAATGCACAAAGGCAGAACATACCATACAAAAAACTTAGATCAGACAACAATGACCCTAAATGGATAAATAATTATTTAAAGAACATTATTGGCCAAGGGAAGGCTATAGGTAGATGGATGAATCGTGGCGAATTTTACCTCCGGGAGTATTATAAGGTATTGGCCGGTAGGGTTAGGACCGAGATAAGAAAAGCCAAGAGGAACTATGAACTGAAGGTGGCAGGGGAGGCGAAAACAAAACCCAAAGGATTCTACCAAATGTATCAAACTAAAACACGAGATAAGATTGGACCAATACGTTCAGATACCGGCGAGCTAACTGATAACGACGGAGAATTGAGCAATAATCTGAATAAATATTTTTCAACAGTTGTCACCACCGAAAATTTAAACATGATACCCGAGGCACCGACTCTATTCAGAGATAGTGAATAAAACAAATTAAGCGAGATAGTAGTGACTAGTAACGATGTTAATAAGCAAATAGACAAACTGAAACCTAATAAGTCACCTGGTCCCGATGAGATATTTGCCAGAGTATTAAAGGAATGTAAGGAAGAGCTTAGTATGCCCTTAGCAAAGTTGTTTAACATGTCATTAAAAACAGGTGGAGTACCAGAATCCTGGAGGATAGCGAATGTAATACCGATTTTCAAGAAGGGGGATAGATCACTATCCTCTAACTACCGCCCAATAAGTCTAACATCAATAGTAGGTAAATTACTAGAAAAAATTATTTCAAACTCTATTCAAAACCACCTGGAGAAGCACAAGTTCATCAATGATTCCCAACATGGCTTTACAAGCGGGCGTTCATGTCCAACTAATCTATTAACATTCTTTTCATCAGTTTTCGAATCGGTGGACGAAGGGCACAATTATGATGTGGTATATCTCGACTTTAGCAAAGCCTTCGACAGAGTACCCCACGAAAGACTAATTAGAAAGGTAGAAGCGCATGGCATCAAAGGTAATATCCTTAAATGGATTAGGGCGTGATTAAGGGACAGGAAACAGCGAGTGAGTATAAACAGCACTAAATCTCATTGGAGCAACGTCACTAGTGGAGTTCCCCAAGGCTCAGTACTTGGACCATTATTATTTATTATATGCATAAACGACAGAGATATCGGCATAGACAGCAACATAAGTAAATTTGCTGATGACACTGAAATAGGACGTGTAATCAAATCTGACAAGGACTCTGCAAAACTACAGGATGATCTAAACAAATTCTTCGAATGGTCGGAAAAATGGCAGATGAAATTCAATGTGGACAAATGTAAAGTACTCAGTATAGGAGATGTAAACAGGGAAACCAGTTACCAGGTGAAGAACGATGCCATTGTGGAATCCAACTGCGAGAGAGATTTAGGAGTAATGATAAGTAGGAATCTTAAGCCAGGTAAACAATGTGTTCTTGCTCGTAACAAGGCTAATAAAGTAATTGGGTTCATACAAAGGAGTGTTAGTTACAAGACTAGCGAGGTTATCTTAAAATTATATCTAGTGCTTGTGAGACCTCACCTGGATTATGCAGTTCAGTTCTGGTCACCGTAATACAGAATGGATATAGAATCATTAGAAAGAATCCAGAGGAGAATGACAAGACTAATCCCGGGCATTAGGAACCTTGAATACAGAGACAGGTTAAAGCATCTTAATTTACACTCCCTCGAGAGACATAGAGTGAGGGGCGACATGATAGAGGTGTATAAATGGAAGTCAGGGTTAAACAAAGGGGACATTACAAAGGTACTCAAACTATCCAACCAGGAACGAACCCGTGACAATGGTTTTAAATTAGACAAATTTAGATTTCGGCGTGAAATTGGTAAACACTGGTTTGGAAACAGAGTAGTGGATGAGTGGAACAAGTTACCAAATAGCCTCATTATACGCTGAATAGCTTGAAACATAGGTTGGATGCTTATATGAGCAATAGGGGTTGGGTATAAACCGGACTGCACAGTATGGGTCAATAGTCCCGCTGCAGTTTCCTCCATTATTATGTTCTTATGTTCTAGGACAGGCCAGGAATCCAATGCTCTGTTCGTTCATTTGAGTGATAATAAACATTGCATTGACTGGGATAATGCCTCCTCATTACTACCTTGTAATTCATTTGACAGCAGGAACATTATAGAACCTAGTCTCATTAAACATACCGAATCCGTTAACATGAATTTGAGTACGGGTATGCACAAATTGGACAATTTTGTAATTAAGAAGATTTGTAACCAGGTGAGAAGGTTGGGTCAGTTTTCCCTCTGACTTGACTACCGACCGCTGAGGTGCTTTTGTAAAGATTAGTAGGGTCACTACATATACTTGACCTCTGTCCACTTGTTCTCACCCTCCTCTGTATATATATATATAACTTATTCTGCACTTCTATTTTAGTCTATACTCACCCCTGAAGATGTGAATTACACGAAAGCGCTTGGGAACGTCGTGTTTTCTTTTTCCTTGTGGTTATCAGCATATACGTGGATCACGCGTACCTACAGTGATTTACTTGCATATATATATATATATATATATATTTATATAATATCTATATATAATATATATATAGAATATATATATATTTCTGAAATCACACGGGAAAATGGAAACAACGGAGTACCTTAGCTTTCGTCTTTATTCTTGAATAAAGACGAAAGCTCAGGTACTCCGTTGTTTCCATTTTCCCGTGTGATTTTATCAAGATTTATCTTATCCACGTTTTCATTGTGGATTTTCATAAAATATATATATATATATATATATATATATATATATATATATATATATATATATATATATATATATATATGTATATATATATATATATAATATATATATATGTAATATTCAGAAATTTCAGAGTAATTTCAAACACCTCGCCATTGGCGATACTGAGCTTTCAAGGTCGTCCGAGGGAAGAGAGCGCTCCCTGCACATAGCGAGAGGCTGTGGAACTAGGCCTAAGTGATATTAAATGTAATTTGCCGAATTAATAATGATGCGATTCATGAAGTTAAGGGACTATTTTTGAATTTGAAATTATTATGGATCGTTTATCAGTCTGAATAATGTCACGGGTGTCCCAAGGAGTTATTAGTTAGGCGGAAAATATGTCACGTAGGCCTAAGCTAGCGCCTTGGAGAGACGCGACGCTGGCTGGTCCTCAAACAGGTGAAAGCGATTGGACCTACAGGACATCCCTGCGCGTCCGTCCACAGAAATAGTCACATGGTCTATTCACCTGTGCTGCGCTCTTGCAGTATAACAAGTAAGTCTCATTCAATCTCAGACAGGGTTTAGATAGGGCAGTGATAAAGTAAACTAGAGCTAACAGTGAGTTCATTTCAGGGTTTCCGCTAGAACCCACTTGACTGGGAGAGATTGACTGCCGTTTGAGACTGCCGTTGATGATTGAGGGTGGCGATTGTCGCCATTGGACCGATCAGTGTGGGCCTGTCACTGTTTAGCGGGGTATCAAAGGATCTCTTTAGGGAATCTAGCCGTCTCGGTGCCCAGCTGACGACGGGACGATCGTTGGGGTCATCAGCTCTCCTCAACCTCTGCTCACATTACCACATGTTTCAAGCAGCTTAGTGAAACCCTCTTGCTAATGGGAAGCTAAAGCTTCTCTCAACTGTACAAGGTCTGATTGGCTCACTCCCTTCCACTTTATGGATGTACCGGGGGGGGGGGGGGTAAAGTGAAGCTAGCTGAGTGATACAGGGTCGCACACTGGGGCCAAGAGTCAGTGGAGTTTAGAGGTACACTTTCCAAGGTGGAGAAAGGCTGATTTGGGCCTTCAGCTACGGGTGCCTGTTGGTTGTGCCTTAAACGACTACGGAGTGCAGGTGGAATCTGTGTGTGTGTTAGGTTAGGGAGCATGGTTCACAGGTATTGGACTCAGTAACTTCTTAATAATAGTGACAATATTTTTGTGTGTAGTTAATACTATTTTTTCAGTTACTAATGTATGCTGTGTGCATTTAAAATTTCTTTATAGTTTCAATCTCAGATATAACCTTTGTTCCCCAGAGTAGTGTTTAAGTTAGGTTAGGAGGTGTGCACCTCTTGGTTTAACATAATTATATTGAGTGCCCTTAAGGCCTATTCATTGTAGAGTATTTAATTTCTTATTTTTTAATACCATTTCCTCAGTGACTGATATTATTTTGTTGAAAACCCTTGAAGCCTGCATCTGTTGGTGTAACATAATTATATTGAGTGCCCTTTAGGCCTATTCATGGTGGAATTAATAATTTCTTATTTTTATACTACTTCCACAGTGGTGGATATTATTCTGTGAAAACCCTTAAGGCCTGTTTCATGTGTGCAAGCAACATTTCTTATTACTTTAAATTTATTGTTGCCTGAGTTTCTAATAATTTCAATATCATGTATAACTTTTATTCCTCAGAGTAGTGTTTTA